>FR989932.1:5656310-5823303 GCA_905404155.3 Plebejus argus | reverse complement strand
GAGGAAACAGGGGAGAACATTTGTATGGAAAAACGGCTCTAGTGTATCCTCTTAAAAGTGGGTGGAGGGCTTGGCTTACGTAGTTTGGGTACTGGCATTTAAAATTTATTAGCATGCCTCGAGTGAGGTAAGGTTACATAGCATACATAATATATTTATTTAGGTACTGTACCGTATTGGATATAGTTATGTTATAATCAATAATATATTATACAGAATAAAGCGGGCCCGACGGATGTCATCCCGTCATCTAATATTATATAAAATTCTCGTATCACAGTGTTTGTGCGCGAACTCTTTCAAAATGGCTCAACCGATTTTAATAAAATTTTGTATAGTACACTCGTTAGGCTTGAGAATAGGTATTTATCTAATTTTAAACAAAACAACATATTTTGCCGGATCAACTAGTATCGATATGAAGTTGGAATTGTCAAAAGAGCTGAGGTTACATCATCAGAACTAATTAATTTCTATTTTTTCAAGTGATTTTTTCAAATTTTCTCTCCGCAAAAACCTTCCTTCGACATTAACAAACACAATAGAAAAAATGATTAGCGAAATCGGCTCAGACGTTCTCGAGACATAGCGCTTACACACAAATTTAGTGATTCATTTTTAGGGTTCCGTAGCCAAAATGGCAAAAAACGGAACCCTTATAGATTCGTCATGTCTGTCTGTCTGTCCGTCCGTATGTCACAGCCACTTTTCTCCGAAACTATTAGAGCTATACTATTGAAACTAAGTAATTGAAGGTAAGTAGATGTAGCCTGTGAACCACATCAAGATTTTGATGCAAAAATGGAAAAATTATTAAAAATTTTAGGGCCCTCTAGGTACAACTGAAACAAAAAAAATTTTTTCATCTAACCTATGCGTGTGGGGTATCTATGGATAAGTCTCCAAAAATCATAATATTGTGCTATACATAACATATTTCATTTTGCTCTACGCCACTGGAGCAACGGCGGCATGGGTCGCAAGACCAATGTCGGTAGAAAATGAAACCTAGGTCCTAGCTACAGCCTAGCTCCGTGGTCCCCAACCTTTTTTCATACGGGCCAGAAACATGTCTTGGTCTTGGTGTCGTGGGCCACAACAAAAAAATTTTAGGGTGAAAAAATATCGCTCTTCAAAATTAACGATTTAAAAGTGAATACACGTCTATCAAGACGACTTTACATCATTTTGCCGGTGGGCGTTAATTTCAAAATGGTTAAACATCACGCGGGCCACAGATAAAGTCCCGGCGGGCCGCGGGTTGGGGATAGCTGGCCTAGCTCATAATGTGGCATTTTGTTTGAATTTTTGTCGGTCGTGGTCCCTTGCGCCAAAGATCGGAAAGCCACGTTTATGTGTAACATAAGCAGTATGTTGAACGGTCTTTTACCGGCTACGGGTAATTGCAAGAGGGGCTTAGGTAACACATGCCAAATATTTATTACCACATTACTTATATTGTATAACATTTTATCGGAAAATCGTAGCATAATGGTCATCGCATATTACACCGACTCCACTCCAACCCAACTCACAGAATGTCATTGAATTCTCAGCTTTATGTAGTGTTACTTAGGAGTTTATTTACTAACAAGCGAATAACTATAGTTGACGACGAGTCGCCAACTGGCTGTCCACGCGGTGTGAGCTAGGCACTGATCTCTACGCTCCGCCGGCGTAGGACGGGAGTGCGGAGGCGTCATTACGCGAACCTCCAAACTCCCGTCTAATCCGGGGCTCTGGGCAGGGATGGGAACCTGTCCGGCTTAGCTAGTCCCGGCGCCGAGGGGAACGCTTTAGTTTGCCTAAGCGTTCCCTAACTTTGGTGGAAGTCCGGTCCCTATTGAGGTAGACCGGCCGGTCGTGGAGGGAGTGTGTTAGATAGATCCAGGACATACCTCCGTATACAGCTGAAGGCGAACCGCAGGTGGTTTTAGTGGGTGGAAGTCCCACATATCCCCGGGGTGCTTCAGCTTAACTGAGGCACATCCCCGACCCGGCATCTGACGTAAAAGTGACGTTTGAAAGCCGCCATATTGGCGCTGATAGCAGTATTAAGAGTATTTGGAACTAATACTAGTGATGACAACTGTTGTTATTGGTTGTGGTTACGTCAAATTTAGTTCTCTACCCGAATAATGGGGGCGCTGATTCCGCTTCAAATAGGCACAAAAAGCAGGTCTGTATCAGCAATCCAGCGTACTTGTATAATAGAGATCAGTGGAGCTAGGCAAATTTTGCTCTTATGTCCTAACAGCTGTAATAGCTTACATTCCATGGCATGCTGTGAGTACTTGAGTTGGCGTCGAGTCGGTGTAAATTGTTATGTGCAATGAGTTTTTTTTTCTGTGCTACAATAAAACTAGATGTTTTGCGCTTTTGTTTGTTATAATATTAATTAAAACGAGATCATAAATAGTTTAAATGTGTCTGCAAAAAAGTGGCCAAGTGCGAGTCGGATTCACGCACAAAAAGTTCCGTATCATTTACTTACATCGAGATATAAATAGGCAACGTTTTTTATTTGTTTTTATATTTCAGTTCATTGAATAATATACGTGTCTATCAAATGACGAAAATAATAGTTTTTTGCTACCACGGAACCCCAAAAAGATATTACTATGGCAAAAAAGGTGCACGTATAGGCACCTAGCGCGCACGTACTCATCCAAGCGACGCGTTTGTATGAAGTTGTCTTACACCAGTCACCAGTTTCTCAGTTTTTTGTCAGGAGTTTCTTATTCACAAATCACAAACGCTTTAAATGGGCTAACGTTAAAACTGTTTAAAAAGATTAACTCTTTAAAAAAATCTTTAAAAACCGGACATACATTCACCACGATAGAATATGATTCGATATTCAGACAAAAACAATGTAATTAATCGAATAATTAAGCCACAATACTATTTAAACTTGAGATTGAGATTGAGAATTCGATTGTTGATCATAAGCAGTCGAGCCAATTGTTCGAGGTTTGAATCAAAGGTTAATTGGGATTTGAATAAGGCTTCCTAATGGAGCCAATATTTATTACCTACCAACAAAGGTTATTGAAATATCGCCTCGAAAAAATAAAAATCCTTTGAAGTATTTAAGCATTTTAAGCACTGCTTAAGCCACTGCCGTGTGTTACACAGGACGCGGCTGCGTTCGCGAGATTGAGCGGTTTGGCCGCTACACGGTACACCGCGAGACCGCAAGTAGATGTTTGTAAATGACAGTACGACCGCGTGTTCAGCTAAATGTCACATACAATTTACAAATTACATTTGCTCGTGTTATGATTTATGTAATGTAGAAGTTAGAACATAATATTATAATATATTATTATGTTCTACATTACATATCATTGATTTTAGAATACTAAATTGCCATAATTTTTAACCGACTTCCAAAAAGGAGGAGGTTATATTATCTGTACTTAATTAGATGGTTGTTTTAATATTCAAGTCTGGCCACACTGACAATGTGCAACATCCTTTCTACCGTCGCGCCACTTGTAGTGGGGGTTGACGGGTAAAAAATGTGTATAAATACCCCAAGAGCTCAGTATGGTGTGGATTTTGACGGAGGAACAATTGTAAGAGGAATCTCTGCCCGAAAGTGTACCACTGTACAATATTGTAGAATAAATGTATTGGAAAATCATTATGCAGTTTCTTATCACTCGTGATCTCGGGGTGTAGCGGCCAAAACGTACGCATACAAATCGACCCTAAAAACGCTCGATATAATTCTAGACATACGACATGTATGTAAGGCAACAAATAAAGTCCTTGCCACCATATCACAGAACACAAGTTTAATCTAAAAAATTATTCGGCTTTAAATATATTCTAAAAGAAAAATTAAAAAAATCTTAAGCTTTTGCAACAGCCTTACAATCTTTTGTAATACTTTTAATTTATTGTTCCTCACGTTATTTACCTCAGTTTTAATAATAAATGAAAAACCAGAAAATGCTTTTAAGTTTTTTCTGTATTTTAGTATTATAATAACGTCGGGAATCGGATTCTCTTTGGATCAAAAAAAATATTTCATTTAGTGATAGTATGAAGTTTTACTATAATCTATAGACGTATAGAAACTTCATGTATGTAAAATGTAGACAGGCTTTAGACGAAATAATATATGTTTTCAACAGAAACATTTAAACGATACTCGATGCACATAAAATATAACAAGTTGGAAATTTTATTTCATTGTATTCTCGGTTGTCAACACAGACAACAATAAGTACCAAATATCATAACCCGACAGCACAGAATATATAATAGTACTCCGCTGACAGTCAGAATTACGACATTTGCTATTTGACAGTCGCTTTCCGCTAAACTGTTAGACTTTGATGTGGTCTGGCAGTAGAAAGCAAATGTTATAAGTGTCTGGCAGTGGGAGACGAGATTCCTACAGCTATCCCGAAAAAAAAAAGAAAAAAAATGCTTAATTACATACTTAATCGAAGGTTAGGTAGACCTTCAGAACTGGATACCTCCCAAAAGTAACTGCGACTGAAACCCCATAGTTGCTGGTCGTTCTTACATAGGGTCACATACAGATAAACTTTCAGTTTTGTAAAATGATGAAAGTCTAGCTGTCGCTGGCTCTTGGATTACCTTGATACAATAATAAAGTGAAAAAGTGGCCATTTTGCCAATCACTACTACGACGAATGGCACCATTTCTTGCGAAGTCATGAATAATGCACAATCTAATGAGACCGAGCTTCCTGAAATTTCCTGAATTTTTCGAATGATAGCTGTCAAGTTCCGCACAACACTACACTGCAGGCGTGCGAGTCGGCGGCGGGGGGACTGCCCCCGCCCTTCGTTCCAGTAGGCTTACTACGAAACCGTTTTGAGACTCAAACAATCGAAAGAAAACCCCCCTCCTCTAAGGGGACCAAACAGGGGTCAGATTATTATGTATCAAACTTTTTTCTTTAATGGACTGTGTTTTCAGGGTTCCGTACCCAAAGGGTAAAAACGGGACCCTATTACTAAGACTTCGTTGTCTGTCCGTCTGTCCGTCTGTCCGTCTGTCCGTCTGTCCGTCTGTCTGTCTGTCTCCAGGCTGTAACTCAAGAACGGTAATAGCTAGAGATTTGATATTTTCACTGATTATGTATATCTGTTGCCGCTATAACAACAAATACTAAAAATAAAATAAAAAGAATATTTAAGGGGGGCTCCCATACAACAAACGTGATTTTTTTGGCCTTTTTTGCTGTCTCTAGGCTGTAACTCAAGAACGGTAACAGCTAGAGATTTGATATTTTCACAGATTATGTATATCTGTTGCCGCTATAACAACAAATACTAAAAATAAAATAAAATGAATATTTAAGGGGGGCTCCCATACAACAAACGTGATTTTTTTGGCCTTTTTTGCTCTATATCAAAAATGGCAACAGGTAGGTACTTGAATTTTTCGCAAAATCCTTAGTTATATGTATAGTTTAATATTTAATAATAATATTAAAATAAAATAAAAAAATAAGGGGGGCTCCCATACAAAATCACAATTTATGTCCTAATTTTGCTCTATAATGGTACGGAACCCTTCGTGCGCGATTCCGACTCGCACTTGGCCGATTTTTTACAACTTAACATCTGGTGTATAAAATTCCCCCCCCCCCCCAACTCCCTCTTAGGGCACAAAAGAGGGGGTAAGATTTTGTAGATCAACTGATGAAGTAGAAATACTTTAAATGGCAAAACAAGGTTGCCGGGACAGCTAGTTTGTAGTAATTGTAGTTAGTATAGTCTCATAAAATGTTACAACATTAACAAATTTTTCTTATTGGTTAAATTTTACCATATTTGGATAAGTTTTAAACGTATGTAAAATATTAAAGTACCTACTATAAATATTTTGTGTTATTGGTACCAACCGATCTACCCACGACTTTCAGTAATGACTTAAATGAGTTAGTCACTAATTATCAGTTATCAGCGAGGTAGGTACGACTAATTAAAGTTAATAATAATTTTGCTCAAAGCGAACTCTTTAATTGCCCGAACAATATTATATTTCACGTTAATAGCCGAGCGAATTAATAATTTAGATGCTATCGGTCTTGTTATAAGAAAATAATCAACGGGTTTACAAAGTAACAAATAAAAACACGTTACAACTAGGTATTAAAATTTACTACTTCTACAGCATGACTGGTGAGTCAATACCGATATTTAAGGAGAGTATTCAGTACTCGATTCTCATTATAAATATGTAATAAAATTAGGTTCTTAATTTTTTTTTGAATTTCCCAAAAATTTATAAATCATGGATACTAAGTAAATTACGCGGCTAGGCAAGTAGGCATACTATGCGGCCGGTGCAGAGGCGTGCGCTACCAAAGAAACACCACACAACTACCCCTCCCGTTCGCGGTGTCCATGCGTTGGGTAAATAATTATTTAACTTTAAGCTACATTTACTCAGTGATCAATTGATATTATTTTTTTATATTATTTTTTTCCAACTAATATAATAGCAAAATATCACGTCCTCAAGTATTGAACATGTCTCACCAGTCACGCAGTATAATAGTAACGTTGTAAGATATATGTATTACAAAGTTTGCCCGTTGAATGAACTTTTTTTGGTAGTAATACCTAATTACTCAACTTTATGAAAATTGGCAGTTACGATGAAATAATTTGATCGTCATTAGAACTTGAGAAGTGTATAAAATTGATTAGTCACATTTTCACCTTAGTTTTCTTCAAATTTTATTTTCTTTTATTTTCTCTCATTACTAAAGTTATAATTAAGTAAAGGAGCTGAAAGTGAATGAATTGAACTGAAAAATTCTTACTTAACTACCAATCATATTTATATTGACTTAACATTATCTAGATGATGCCCACAACTCCGTTGTGCCAAAACTCGTTTATCGCGCGAGAGCCGTACATTTTTCCAGGATAAAAAGTATCCTATGTCCTTTCCCGGGACTCAAAGTATACCCATACGAAATTTCCGCGGAATCGATTCAGTGGTTTAATAATCGTGAAGAGGTAATAGACAGACAACAGACAGACAGACAGACATACAGACAGACAGCCAGACGGACGGACAGATACATTTTCGCAACATTTTATATGGAGTTTTCTGCTTCGATTCGCCGTTTAAACTTGAGTTTTATTTAAAGTTAACACGTCGAAAAATGTTTGTGAATTTCCACCTTGAAAATAATTCAGACCAGCAACGCCCAGCTAATTCAGTTCCACTCCTAATAACTTTATGGTCGTCGTAAAAAAAGGTATAAACTTGGTGTGGAGTTAAGAAAGTAATTATTTATACTGCCTGGAAAAATGACGCCGTGTCGAGAGATCAATTCTATTTTTTCAGCGATTGTCTAGATACTAAAGTTAAAAACGTGAGATTTTATTTAGCCGGTTCTAATTTTATTCACAAAAAAGACGAAGAATTTTAAAAATCCATCTACCTACAAAGTGGCGAAGTAATCGTTGAATACACTAAAAAATATGGCATAATATAACAATTGCGTGTACCAAACGTCTTCTATCAAATCCCCATGGCTGAACAATTTGTTTTATTATCTTTAGTACCATATTTTGATACATTAACATAACAAGTTCCAGTTCACTTGGCCTTTAATAATATTATTTCTAAGAAAGCAGTTTTATCATCATAGTCGATTCTTTTTTTTCAGCCAACAAGCGATCTTACAGTTGATTGTGAACAGTTAATTAGAAAAAAATTCAGTATATTATAATGGTGTCAAAACAACTGTTCAATAGATGTTTATATCTTTTGTTGTAACACAGTTAAATGTTTAGGGTAAGTATATACAGGATCAATTTTCATCTAAATCGAGATTTCAGACACACAACCCTGTTTATAAGCATTTCCACGGCTGCAAAATATATCCTAATTAAAAAAAACTGCTGCTTCATACAAAAAGTTGTCTTAGTCACAGAATACAATATATTAGTACAACCTTAGTATAAAAGCAGATAGAAATATCTACTGTAGATATTTCTATCACCCAGCATTACACACATACTTTTACAATAATCTACAGCTGTTACTACTACAATCAAGACACAAATAATACTACAAAATAACACAGTACTACAAATCAAACCACCTAAGCGTGTAAATTCAGAAAGCGTACTAAATTATTATTTACGAAGGAAAAAGGGTAATAAAGCTCGAAGGAAGGATGTTGCGGTCGGTTCGGTGGAGTTAACGAGTAATGCGGACGTCGGGATACATCTCACGTTAATCTTAATAATCCCCAGTAATTCCAAATATAACAAAAACAAACGGTTCAGTGCGGAATCTCACACGGGGTTTGTTATTAGATCGACTTATGAATCCATACTATATTCATACTAATATTGCGCGAAAGCTTGCCTCTTCGTGGGTACTGACTACTGGGTACCCTTCTTCATGGATAAGCAGCTTAACCGCGTTTGGTAAAATGCAGAGTGCGAAAAATTATAAGATAGTTTCCATCCCGGAAAAGTGTACGGTTTCAGTGCGACTACTCACGTAACAAATATTAAAATAAATGCGGGCAACTCATTTCACTTTTCTCCTGTCTCCAACATTTCTTGCGGAATATCTTACGATATTGTTGTGCTCGTTCGAATAAGGGATAGGCAAATAAGTAATAGTTAAAAAAACTAAACACACGCTTTTTATATAAAGCGTCGGTTACAAACAAACATACAAACATACAAATTGAAAAATGGAATAATTACTTATATGAAATTAGTGTATTGTCATCGGTCCTCGATAAATCTACAAAGTTTGAAGTTAAGTGATTTATAAAAATACATTATAAGCAATAAAAGTTGATTTTTATTATTTATACAAAAAACTCGTGTCACTAAAAGTTTACGAGTACGTAAGCGTGAGGAGTTACCGGAGGGGGGGGGGGGTCACGGAGACATGAATCCCCCCAAAATCTAAGGTCATATTGAAAAATCTCAAAATCTTGCCCAATAATAAAAAAAAAATCTAGCTATCCCATAACAGCGATAAATTTTTAGTGTAGTGACCCCCTCCAAAATTTTAGGCTGCGACCGCGCCTGGGTTACTAATAAAATATAAAACCTAAACGTACCGAGTTATAGTTACGAGTAATAATAACATGATATTATGAAATATTTGAATAAAACTTCTAATACTTCCAAAACTTGGCATTGGTACCATAATAATATTGTTCGGTGTAAATGATTTCTGCTAAATCAATAGGAGGCTAGATTTGTTATTTGAACAGTATCTATCTTCGATATAATAATAATATTATGTTATGCTATTGTTTCACATACATACATCCGCCTACTGAAGACTTAAGACTAATATCAAAGCAACAGGAAATTAAATAAAAAATTAACTAAAAAAATACATGCATCAACAAAAACTTCAGCTTTTTGCACATTTTATGTGCGTTCATGCATATGCTACGTCATGCATGTGCTACACCATGCATTTGCAACGTCATGTATATACTCCGTCGTGCATATGCGACACTTATGGACTTACAGGATCCCCCTTGGACCCACACGGGGAGTGGGACCCAGGCATTGCTGGGCTTTCGCTGCGAGCTCGCTCACGCCGTAAGGACTTAATTTTGGAAGTTTTATCCTGTACGGCAGGGTGAGAAGTAAGCTCCTAAGGAGCTTTTACGTCGGTTCAGACCTGCGTGGAAAATAATTTGTTAGAAGGTGTTACAAAAAATATATAGGTACATCGACATAATATAAGGTAAAGCCTTATACTAGTGTAATGCTTAATCAACGCTCAACGACACGGCACAACGCCGCGTGCGTCATGATGTCGACGCCGTGCCGCGGACGGCGCGGCGTCGACATCATGACGTTTCACGGTGACGGCACTGCTCCTCGTTTGATGGGGACGCGGACGTGGCCTAAAGAATTAAAATTCCCCTACGAGGACAAAATCGCTGGCAAAAGCTAGTCATAATATCATATAGTCCAAGTTGTTTATTTCGTAAGAAAATAATATTACAAATACTTATTGTATATAATTTTTGATACATAAAAAATTACATTAAATAAAAATCGGCCAAGTGCGAGTCCGATACGCGCACGAAGGTTTCCGTACCGGTATAGTAGACCTGCGGGACTAGCTTGTTTTGAGGTGTTAAGTTTCAAAAATTCTAAAGTTTCTGAATTTTTGCACATGGATGGAGTGATGTCTAATTAAGTTATTTTTAAATTTTGTGTCATTTCTGATAATAGGTTTTTGAGAAAATCAAAATTTTGTAGTCGATTTTTTAAAATTTGTATAAAACTAGCTAGCAAAAACTTAACTTAAATATAACAATAGCATCATATCTAGATTAGTCTTCGGATTGTGGGTACCTAATTTGAACCATTTT
Organism: Plebejus argus; assembly: GCA_905404155.3. Lineage (NCBI taxonomy): Eukaryota > Metazoa > Arthropoda > Insecta > Lepidoptera > Lycaenidae > Plebejus > Plebejus argus. Next base: position 5,812,921 of record FR989932.1, on the reverse strand, counting down.
AGCCCCTTGCGACCTGAAATATTGCCAGTTATTTAAAACACTATCTAAAAAAATATTAGAGTTTCTGAAATCACAATAATTGGGATCAGGTCTATTAAATAAAGCCATAGAATAAATTTGTGTCAGATTCATCCACGATATTTCGAGATTTTAATCATTTTTATTTTTGCAAGCTCAAAACAATACGAAAAATATATTTTTAATTAAAGGCGTTTACATATTCAACATCCTAAAGAAGTAAGAAATATATATTTTCATTTTGAGCCTTTTCACCAATTGCTTTAAAAATTAGAGACAAAAATATGAACAGTATGAAAGAACAGGACAAGTGCGAGTGGGAGACAGATCTCAGAGTAGTTCTGTCCTACCGTTTTTAGAGTTCCGTACCCAGAGGGTAAAACGGGACCCATTACTGGGACTTCGATGTCTGTCCGTCTGTATGTCTGTCTTCAGGCTGTCTGAGATACAGCCTTTAGACAGACGTACAGATCCACTATAGATAAATTTCTGTTTTTTTTAAATTGTGTATTATCTATTTCGCAAAAGCAAAATAATAATGTTTTATCCGCGCGCTACGCTGATAGTGATACTGATAGTTTTCACCCGCGCACAAGTATAACGAGATTGAAGCAAAAGCATTCAAAATAAAATCAAGTAATATTTTTTAACATAATGCAAATTACAATAATATTATGAAACAGCCCAAGTTCGTTGAAGCTTCAGTGGATACAATTGAGGGTGACGTCACTTTACTACCAAAGGGCCGAAGCCTTGGGTTATGAACCCAATACCCTGAAAGGGTGCAACTGTGTATAGATTGCGTTTATGAACCGCTAATATTAAGGCGCTATATTGAAAGTAATTTTACCACAAGGGCAATTTTATACTTAATTTGTATGATTATAAAGTCGTGAATACGCTGCGGCCAGAAGCTATCGGCTCGCTCGAAAAACATGCGAAAAACGTAATTTTAATTATTTAAAAAATAACTTGGAGCATTTAAGCAAAATGCTTCTATACGATTTTGAGTTGCAAAGGTGTCTATCAATTGGACTAATTTCCTACAATACATCTATATTCGTTTAAAAATAATCTTCCGTATTTTTAAGAGGTCATTTCGATCGAGAAATGTATCGAGGCAAAATACATTAATCGTGTTTCTGGTTCTTCTCAATTCTAGATAAGGCTATGAAGATATAATAGGACAGTTTTTTCAATATAGCGCCTTAAATCTAATTGACGATCCATATTTCAGCAACATCGTTTCAACTGTCGCCGGAGGAATTTAATTAATTTTAACAATTAACAAACTGATTTTATACACGGGATTTTAATGTTAATTAATTAATTAATTACTATTTTAGTTAAGATTTAAAATTCAGTAACATAATATATGATGATTTCTGATATACACACACTGGCAAAATTAGCGGAACATAGTTAAAAAGGGGCACAACTTGAACTCAAGTGGGTCGGGCTGTCTGAAATCCTTTTATATATTTTCTAAGCTCATTTAAGAAATAAAATATTGAACAAAACTGGCAATTTGAGAGATTTTTATTGCAATTATGCCATAATAAATGTTTTTCGATGATTGACGTTGTAAATGTTTCTGATAAGAATGGCGTTTTTAGCGGGGTTCAAGGTATGCCAGCTCATTTGATTGTTTGGTTTTTGGAAGAACATATTGCTTAGATATAAAATTAGTGATTTCCCAGCATCTACGACAGCTAGAGCTGTAACCACGATAGAGAAAGGTCACCTAAGGCCTGACTGACCTACCGTTAGGTCAGTCAGGCCTTAGGTGGGTCAGCTTCCGTGGTCCATTCGTAACTTTCAACGCTACAGAGAGACTGGATCTTACGTCTGGAGATGAGAACAAGGCAGATATCGGGTGACATTGGTTCAGGATGACCGTTTTGTTAGGGTACAAGCCTTAAGAAATCGACCTCAAACTGCATTGCATACACGAAACCTGTCGGAACAGATCCGAGATGTACGTGTGAGCGATTGTACAGTAAGAAGAAGACTTAAAGAAGTTAAATTAAACTCAAAAGTGCCAGCAAGGGCACCAGAACTTGAGACAGGACACCAAAGAGCCAGGCTAAGATATGCGCGTGAACATCAAAATTTGACAAGTGTATGAAATCGTATGCTGTACAGTGATGGGAGCAAATTCTGTGTAAATTTTGTTGACAGGCGATAAAGAATGTGGATAAATCGTAAGGAACGCTATAGACCATCAAACTTAACGGAAACAGTGGCCTGTCATGCAGGCTTCGAAATGGTTTGGGGTGGCATATGACTTGGAGCCCGCACGGAGCTGATGATTGTTAATGATGGTACTTTGACAGTACACGGCTAAAGCACAGATGTCCTAGAACTGCATGTTGTGCCTTTTACACAATTTTAGGCAGTAGCTTCAATTTTATGTGCGTCCATAGAGTAAAAAAATCGGGCATTATTACCTAAATTATGCTGGCGTAGCCTAGGTGGAGAGGCCAGCACGGTCTACGGATATGGATCCGATTGAGGACGTGTGGCACATCAATGGGTGAACGGTACGAGTTAAACCTCCAGCTCCAAAATCTGTTCAGGAGCTCGAGTTGGCGCTACTGGAGGAGTAGGAGAATATCCCACAGGAAATGATTGACAATCAAAATGCAAGCATGGAATGGCGTATCCAGGCCCTCTTGAGATCCATAGAAGGCATTAAACGCTTTTAACATGGCATTTCTTAAGTAAAAATGGAGAAATTAACTTAAAAAATTACTACTGAAATTTCAAAGATTTTCTTAATTTTTGATTTTTGCTGATTTTTTTCCTTTTTACACGATTTCATGCCCTAAATTTATATAAGTTTTATTTTTTAATCATCAATTATTGAATTAATATGGAAATATATAAAAAAACAGCAAATAATTTTCAAAAAAAATTAAAATTTTGTTATGTTCCGCTAATTTTGCCGGTGTGTATATTTTGAAACCTGCATTTTTCAGAAGTTTTATAAATATAGTTTGAATAATAGAGTGTATCAGACTTTTATTGAAAAGGAGCGTAATTCCATTAAAGTATTCTGAAATTATCAGGTTTTTACGACATATACTAGTGAGAAAATCGCTACTTCGACAATAATAATAACTGTGGACCGACTTTTTCATAAATTTATTTGACTGTATGCTTTTACAAAGATTCTACTGCAAGGTAAGCAAATAGTTAACACAAAATATTCAAAGAATGGAAAGCAACGCTGAGAGAGTCTTACTTTATTATTAACGTTTTTCCCTTTTCTGTCGACTTGGGCAGAGCTTAATGTTGTGGCGTAAATGAATAAAACGTATTTCAGACCTCAAGTGCTCATACCACTTACTAAACCCTATGTTTTATAAAATTTTCAACGTTCCTCGTCCAAACAAAATAATGTTTCTTGCTTACATTGCATCTGCTTAATTTGTTTTCTGTTTGCATTGTAAATGATTTCATATACCTACTTAACTTTGGTACTGAATTGAAATTGTTATCTTTCCATTCAATTTTATTAACGCTAGGACATACTTACACAATAAAACGCGCTCCACACTCTCGGCAAAACTACATGAGACATGCCGAATACGAGAGTGAGGAGAGCACATTCGTCTATATTCGTATATGTCTCGTGTATGTCTCGTGTATATTTGCCGAACTATCCGTTCGATGTCGGTAGTCGGTACATCAAAGGGTCTCGTATAGTTTTGTGTTTATGCAAAACTATCTCTCCACACTCCCGTGTCGCTCGGGCCAGTCGGCAGACAGTCACCGTATTGAATGCACGTATTTTGTTAAATTGGACACACGAACTGGAGTAATCGTTTTTAGAACTATTATTATTATCATCAATATTATCCTAATATAATAATAATAGTAATAATATACGCCCAAAATGACCAAAAATTGCCCTTAAATATTAACTTTATTTTATTTTTAGTATTTGCTGTTATAGCGACTCTCTGAAAATTTCAGAAATCTAGCTGTAGCCGTTCTTGGGTTACAGCCTGAAGACAAACAGACGGACAGACAGACCGAGTACGTAACTCAAAAGGACTCCTTAATGACTACGTTCATGATTTTCTATTCCAAATATTATGGCGATCATACACTGCATACGCTTTTTCCAGCGTATGTTAGGTACTATTCTTACATGATTCACCAAAATATAGCTATAATTATTATGCTGCAGCGAATCCTACAGTAGCATACATAATATTCTGGTAACGTCCATGTCTTACGAGCGTCTATTTTCAACTGAGGCAATCGAGAATGTGGAGAGCCGCTCCCGTGTGCACACGAGAGCTCTCGAGTTTTGGCAAAAGTTTTGTGTTTCGGCAAAACTCGAGAGTCTGGAGCGGGCTTAATTATTATTCTGTGAAATGTATTTATATAATTAACAACATTTTGTGCAAATTGAAATTAATGGTTTTTATTCTATCGATCGTTGCCAACAAATCACGCAGTGAAATGAGATCTCAATAAATTATTAAAATCAAAAATATTTTGAAAAAAAGCTTTTCTTTAAACACTCCATAAAGAAGAAAATAATTTTCTCCTTAAACTTTTAAACTTTAAAGTTATAACCTCATTATATTTAAATACAATTTGAGTCAAAATAAAAGCTTGCGCGATTTGTAAATAAATAAGTACCAATTTAACTGAGTAAATCTACATTATATTAATTATTATTACTAAATTAACAAATTTCTTACATACTTACTGACAGATTGTTAAACCTCGCGACAAGCTTTTATTATCACGACACGACACGACATGAAAAGACATGACACGACATGACACAGCATGACATGACACAACATGGCATGACACGACATGACATATTGTCATGAGTCATGACACGAGATGAAATGACATGACATGACACGACATGACGCGTGCGTGACACGACATGAGATGACATGACACGACATGACAAGACGCGACATGACATGACACTACATGGCATGACACGACATGACATGACACGCAAATTTGACGTGCATATTGTATAATATAATATAATTAATAATTATTGTATAGGTAATTCACTTATATAAGGTTATGACTTTATAAGTAGGTACATAGTTAAAATGATTAAGGAGAAATTTATTTTCTTCTTTAGTGTTTATATGAAAAAAATCATTAAGATTTTTATTTTAATTTACAATAATTATTAAAATAAATAAAACGCATTTTGGTGACTCGCTCCATTTATAATGTATTTTTGGAGACACTATTAAAACTAGCTGGAAAGTATATTATAATAATATAATTGTAATTATAATAATATATTGTAATAATTACATATTTTACAATTCATATACTCAATAAGGTACTATGATGAAAGGAAAAATATGTGGTAAGTACTTATTATTCGTGCCGCGATTGGAAATTACATCCGATCAGCAGCGTAACCTCTTTGGAAATTTGATGGACGCTGCAGCCCCTACTCAATCTTTTGTAAGCTTTTTGAGCTGGATGGATAAAAGAGACGAGGTACTCAATTAATTAAGTTTGGGTTACCTTCAATGTATTTCAATTTGAATTACATTGAATCATGACTTCATTTTTAAGGTATATTTTATTGTACAACGCCCTTACTAAAATCGTCAATGTAAAATCTTTAAATAATAATTTTCTAACAAAAGTACATAATTAATTTCATAAAAAAATAAGGAACACTTAACTTACTAAATTTATATAGATATATTATAAGTGCAAGTTTGGATATGAATGTGATAGCAAAATATGCTAGAGTAAAGATCGGAAGGTAGTTAGGGGTGGGGAAGTAAGCGTGGGAGTAAGTGGGCTACCCAGTACCCATCATGTAACATCTCTTCCAGGTGGGGGCCAGGGAGACGGGGGGGATGCAAGCGCAATTACTAGTGTAAGTGCAGCTATCAGTGCATATTGGACCGGGGAAGGGGAACTTCCCCACCCCCCTGGTGGGGAAATGGACTGGGGAGGGGAACTTCCCCACTCCCCTGGTGGGGAAATGGAAAGGGGTGAAAAGGTGTTTATGGCAGTATGAGTTACACAAGGTAGGTGCGGGCATAGAAGTTAGTAGCGGAGGCGAAATTTGTGGATAGTATGAAAGTGGTATGAAATCTGGTGCAAGCTAAAGTAAGCTAGATTTAGCACATAATATAAAGATAATTAATGCATTTCGCTAAGCTCATTTGAGTTACAGTGATGATATTTTACATTATCGCAGATAGAGTAAGCAATACGTTTGTAATCATAAGTTTAAAAGTTTTCCAAGTTTTAAAAAAGTTTTTTAACTATTTCAATAGACTTCGACAAAACAAAAAAGTAAATATCTAAATCAAATTGGATATTTTCTTCACCTTTTCTTTCATCCCTGGACTTGGCTTTCATAATAATTATATAATATTATGCTTCTTTTCTTTTTCTTGGCTTTTTTATATTTTATATTAATTATCTTTTTTATTTTCTTCTTATTCGGTCAGAGGCGAAGTTATAACCTAGGCTACAGTAGCTTTTATGGATTTATTAGATTTCTATAGGACCACAGACATAGCCCATATTTTCTACTAAAATCATCATGATCGTAATCATTACAAATCCTGTAAAGCAAGCAATAAATCGACCGAAAACCATAAAATCTTATGGTCTACAACAAAAAACTCAGTTATAGTATTCACGCCAAATTTTTATTAATTAAATAACTCATTTATTTGTATGTACCACCGAAAGTTTTTCGACAGCAGCTGCAATATAAGTATGGCCAAAACTGGCGACAGCTCGCGAGCTACTTACGAATCTGAGTGATAAATGCGATAGGCAATCGTCGCTTTTTGCGGCTTTTGATTGTAGGTTTTCGAGAATTTTCGCTAGCCCATAATAAAACACTAGCCCACATTTTTTCACTCTCCTCTAAATTAAAACTTACCTCAGAATCCAGTGGCACCGGTCACCATACCGAACCGACCGAATATAAGTTAACAAATTCTCAAAATTACAATCATTTAAAAAAAATACTCCAAAAGTTCCAAAGTTCAAATTACAAGAAATTGAAGCAACGACGCTGATAAATTACAGTCAAACTCATCGTAACGGGAAGGAAAGTAAGCGCGAAAGCCTTCCGCTTGAAGCGAGCTCGAGCGAAGCCTTCAGTTCACTAACGGAGAGGGATGCTTCGCCCCCCTTATATACCCCCCGGAGCAATTAGTGCGCAGAGTTACCTGCGCAGCCAACCTCCATCTCACACCCGCCTCTTTTATATTTGCATCTCATCTTCTTTCTCGCTCGTAAATATTTTAGATCTTACAAAAAAAAATCTTAGGTCAGAGAGAAGTATTTTATGTATTTTAGCAATATTTCATGATCGAGTCATCATCCATAACCGTGATTTTAAAGTTAAATCTCGGAGAACATTTTGTACCACACTAGTTTGCCGCCGTCGGAAAAGTATTGGCCTAGCCGCGAATTGAATTGAAAAGTAATACAGTACATGATAAGCAAACTTTTGAAAGAAAATTGGTGCCTAACTATTCTGTTTCTAAGTTCTTTATTTTAAACTAGCTGTCCCGCCAAACGTTGTTTTGCCATATAAAGTATTTCTACTTCATCAGTTAATACAAAATCTTACCCCCTCTTTTGACCCTAAGAGGGGTGGGGGGGATTTTATACACCAGATGTTAAGTTGGAAAACACAGTAAATAATAATATGAAGTAAGTCCAAGAAAAATATTTGATAAAAAATCTGACCCCCTTTTTGGTCCCCTTAGAGGGGTGGGGGAGGCGAATTTTATAGACCGGATGTTAAGTTGGAAGCAGACAAATATATCTGCGAAAACTGCATTCAAATCGGATCAGTAGTTTTCGTGTGATGCTGGAACAAACATACAGACAGACAGACAGACAAGAAACTAACCACAGTTTTGGCTTCTATAGCGATGTAGTAACACCCCCTGCTTATTATTTTTTGAGTATCTTTAACGTACAGAATTTTCATTTCTACAGTTTTATTATTATAGACTAAAATTTAGTAAAACGGTTCAACCTTGGTTCAGCCATTCCCGAGTTATAGCGAGACTAATTAACCCATTTAGACCCAAATGAAACTGAGCCGTGGAAAATCTGAAATTTCTTTATTAATTTATAGAAACCAATAAAATTATTAGGAAAACACAAAAAACTTTATTTTTTTAAAATTTTTATATTAAAAAAATTGCCGTCCTCAAATGGGGCCAATGGAATCATTCGGTGTGAAAATTTTCGATACATTATTTATGAATGTATCGTGTTTTCACACATTTTCAAATTGCCTTTGACCTTTTTGATGACGTAATGCTAGTCCACCAGAACAACGCAATTGTTGGGACTGTTTTTTGGGAAAGTGACCCTTCATGCTGCAGTTTTGGCAGTACAGATATGTATTGCTGGTTGCAGGAGTCTACCGATTGTATGTCTCAAGTAGTGACGACCAAATGCTATGCAATAAATGCAATTCTTGTTTTTATTACTTTGATGATGCAGCCGCCATGCGTTTGCCACTGCTAAATCCAGCATGTGCGTAAACAGTACCTACCAGTTACCACCAATTTTTGTTTCGTATAACAGTGCGAGAAAATCGATTGACCAGTTGACCACACGCATATCCTTGTTATAGCTTTGGTGAAAATATAGGAAGCTAACGTCTACATTATTTCAACAGAAATACATCTGTTTACCTACTTTTCCCCGAAAAACGCTGTAGTAGTTTGCCTCGATCGCATAGACACTATAATCCAGCCCATGTAAAACAAATTCTGATTTAGTTGGTCGTAACGTTAGTCAAACTCGTCGTTTTCTTGTTTTCCATTTCCTTGACGGATAATAGTGTACACTTTTCTGTATTGCCTTGGCCAACAGTATCAGTTGAACAATAGCCAGCTTCCCCTTGAATTAATGAAAAACTGGTAAAGAAACACATGGTTGCGAAGGATATACAACTAAATTTATCTTTCCACTGCCATTTTCAATCATGGCAACTTCCTGAAGTCTTGAATTGAATACCCTTCAGTTCGTCGATTATACGAAATTGATTGGTGGACAAAAATTGGAATAATTTACATCCAATGTGCCCATTGGCCCCAAATAGAGATACTTCTATAAAACTACTCCTAATCCTATAAAGACTAAAGCTTTTCACACTAATATGTATATTTTTATAGGTTATAGTGTAACGAGCTCTTTCAAGTAAAAAAATATATATGCCTAAAAGAAAAACTTAAAAATAAAAAATACTAACTTGGCGTCATTTCGGATGTCAGAAACAGCTTCAGAAAAATCATTATAAAACACTGTGAACTATAATTATATTATTTGTACCTTCTAAGAATAAGAAAGTACACTTTCAGGAAATTGACACTTACAATAAAAATAGGTATAAACTTGAATGACAAAAAATTTAAGTTATTTTAAAAGTGTCCTCGTTTGGGCATGGCGGGTCTATTGAAATTGCTTTTTCATGTTTGATCAACATCACTAGTGCCTTAGTTTGATAGTTCACGGAACATCAAGCGGCCTGAAAATGGCGGTGTAATATATATTAATATATTTATAGCTAGGCATATTAATATATATTTTCTATACAATTTTCGCGTGACCATACACTCAGCTATAATATATATTTCTGGTCTCCAGTGTGTTTAGTACGGTATATTAATATATATTATAGCTAAGTCTGTGACGGCCTTTAGACAATGCTTACAAGGCCAGTCTGAGATCAGCTGAGACAAGAGTTGAAAATAATCGGCCAAGTGCGAGTCGGACTCGCGCACGAAGGGTTCCGTACCGATATAGAGTGAAAGTAGACAAAAAATTGTGTTTTTTGTATGGGAGCCCCCCTTAAATATTTACTTTATTTTAATTTTATTACTAATTACTATTATAGTAAAAATATAACTGTGGATTTTGTGAAAATTTCAAGTGCCTAGTTGTTACCATCATTGATTACGAGCAAAAAAGGCCAAAAAATCACGTTTCTTGTATGGGAGCCCACTTAAATATTGACTTTATTTTATTTTCAGTATATTTGTTGTTATAGCGGCAATAGATATTTTACACAATCTGTGAAAATTTCAGAAGTCTAGGTGTAGCGGTTCTTGAGTTACAGCCTGGAGACAGACAGACAGACGGACGGACAGACGGACAGACGGACAGATGGACAGACAACGAAGTCTTAGTAATAGGGTCCCGTTTTTACACTTTGGGTACGGAACCCTAAAAAATGATAGTCCATTTTTATACGCTTTTTATTAGCTTCACCTGTATGTTTGTTTGTAACCGACTTCTTTGGGCGCGAATTTGACCCACTTTAAACTGCCAGATTTCGTTCAAACTTTGTAGATTTATCGAGGACCGATGACAATACACATAATTTGATAAAATTATTCCATTTTTCAATTTGTATGTTTGTATGTTTGTTTGTAACCGACGCTTTATATAAAAAGCGTGTTTTTAGTTTTTAACTATTACTTATTTTTAATTATAGGTAGTAGTCCTAAATGTCGTTGAAACTAAGGTCGAATTTCGACCATTGGGCGATCGCTAGTAACCCATTAAAAGCAGTACTCCTCTGCCGCTGTAATACATTTCAAACAGTTCCAAAAGCTTTATGACGCATACCGCGGTCTTAGTGAAAAAATTAAATATACACGTGTACTGTTTATTCAAACTTATTTTATCTTTGACAATACCCTTATTCCAACGACATACAGAACACTCTCCTATAAACTTTGAGCCTTGAGGTAACAAAAACAGGATGAGTACAAACAGAAACCTCTTTCCTTAATTCTCATAATATTTCCATCAATTTCTATTCATTCCTTTCAGATAACATCTAATTATTTCAAACGATATACGATACGTTTGGCATATATTATGTCAAAACATATTAGCATTATTTGGGTTGTTTTGATCTAGTTTACCATTATTAAATTTTCCTTATGAATCACGTGTACCATAATTTGTTTACGAAAGTCTGGAAAAAACATATTAGGATTTTATGTAAAAAAAGTAATGGATAACACACATTTTTGAAATGCAGCATCATTTTGGATTTGCTGCAGCAGCAATGCAGCAAATCCAAAATGATTTCTACTGAGAACCATAACCAGTATTTTACAAATAGGTAAGTGCAAATATATTTTAAATAGGTACAAAATGTATAATTATCGACCTTTCTGGTAGATAATTATATATATTGTGCCTATTAATTTTCTAGCAAAATGAATAATATGATTATTAGGGTTCCGTACCCAAAGGGTAAAAACGGGACCCTATTACTAAGATTTCGTTGTCTGTCCGTCTGTCTGTCTGTCTCCAGGCTGTAACTCAAGAACAGTAATAGCTAGAGATTTGATATTTTCACAGATTATGTATATCTGTTGCCGCTATAACAACAAATACTAAAAACAAAATAATATTAATATTTAAGGGGGGCTGCTATACAACAAAAGTGATTTTTTCGGCCTTTTTTGCTCGAAATCAATAATGACAATAGGTAGGCACTTGAAATTTTTATAACGGCCTGTACTTTAATAATTAATAATAATATTTAAATAAAATTAAAATTTAAGGGGGGCTCCCATACAAAAAACACAATTTTTGGCCTATTTTTGCTCTATAACGGTACGGAACCCTACGTGCGCGGATCCGACTCGCACTTGACAGATTTTATAATTATTACATGGGACACTATCGCAACTGTGTTGAATACTCTTTTAAATATGAGGTAGGCTGTCCAAGGCACGTGTCGGTGGCACGCGTCAACGGCAGTCGACGGCAGTCCACGGCACGTGTTGGCGGCAGTTGACAGCAGCCGTCGACAGTTTATTACGCTTGCAGGGGCCTACCACGACCTTTCCTAAAACTAAGTATCATGTTTCTAGAACCCTTTGTTGTAAGATTACAACAACATTACCGTACTCACTTTTCAAATATAATTTTACTAAAAAAACAGTAAAAAATGCAAAACATTCTTAAATCAGCTGAGAAATAACAATTTTTTAAAGATTTAGATTCTAGTTTAACGTTATAGTAATATTGCTCATCTGTCAAACGGTGTCACAGTTTAGTAGAGGTGGTGGTAGGCCCCCAGTTGTGACGTACCGCCTAAAGGTAAGCGTCCACAGATCGGTATCGTACGCAACGGACGTCTCGCATCAAACGGATATTTTTTTCACAGTACGTTCACTGTATCGGCAGCGTACGGATTACCGGCTTGCCTAGTTTAAATGAATGCTCAAAAGGGGGGGTGTGGATGGAAACGTCGAAATCAGAAATTTTGGCTTTAAACTAATTGGGAGATAAACAAACTGGCTAGTACAAGAAAATACTTTTGTAAATAATATTATTATCTATAAATAACTAGCTGTCCCGGTGAACTTCGTGTCACTTTAAAACCTTCCCTGGACTTCTACGAATATTTTAAGACTAAAATCAGCCCAATCCGTTCAGGCGTTTTCGAGTTATAGCGCGATTAACACATTTGGAAATCCATTTTTATATATAAGAAGATAATAAAAAAGTAATTAAACACCAGAATATTATTATGTTTTGGTATATTACTGAAACTACAAGCTACACATCGTCCTGAACACATGGAAGCAATCAAACGATAATGCAGAGCGTCGGGGCAATATTTGGCAGTATTGTTCGCGTGCGGCACGCCATGCCTACATAACCGAACTACGACGTGACGTCACTCAGGCGGCTTTTGTGGCCAGGTGAAAATCAACACATTGTAACTGAACACATAACTCATCACTCGCTTATAACATGAATAGGGATACTGCAATGTTTTAAACGCTAGAGGCAGCACCAGCGTAGACAGTAAATAAAAAGTTTTGTTCGACGTTTGACAATGTTTCTGTCAATACTCTGATAGGACGTCTATGACATGACGGATTTTGGTCGGAATATTTGGTGTATATATGTTACCGTTAGAATGCAGAATACGTTAATGTGCACATTACCTAGGTAATCTGCAGATTCCTTGATACTACCCGTTATAGTGTGACATTTTTAAATAAAAAAAGCATTTATTTGTACTCTACCTAGTTAAATTGCATTCTCTTTCTTCGTAAAAGTCCTAAAAACTTTTATCTAAGCTGTCGACCTAAGTCTGTTGTTGTTTTAATTGTTTTTTTTTTCGAGTTAATTACGATTTGTTATGTTTTATTAGTGGAGTAATATTTTACTTAAAAATTTAATAATTTATTCCTTTATGTCCAAAAAATTATAATAAATGATTCTCTACATCTAAATAATGTATGTGAAATTCAAAAAAGTACCTGTTTTATGTAATTTAATGAGAATAGAACTAATTTTTTGCACTTTAACTGACTCACCCAGTTAATCTGCAGAATACCTTGTTAATCTGCAGTCTAACTGGTTTACGCACATTAACGGTAACATATATAATAACTAGCTGTCCCGGCAAATGTTGTTTTGCCATATAAAGTATTTCGTCCATATTATTTTATTGAAGTGACTAAAAAAGTATGTCACCATGGCATCGTCCATCGCTATTCCGTAGCATGTAAACAATGGTCGCCGTCAGTTTCGAGCTGCAATAATTTACTATTATTTATTCAACAAATGCACAGTTTATTAATATAAAAAGTACCCAGTAGCCGATTCTCAGACCTACTGAATAGGGATATAAAATTTGGTTAAAATCAGTATAGCCGTTTCGGAGGAATACGTTAAGTAACATTGTGACATTTGTGACACGAGAATTTTATATATAAGATTAATATGCTAGTTAAGCACATTAATCTTATTTACTTAAGCAGAGGACGCTACTCTGCTCCGATCTTTCCGTAATATTCCCAAATCCCAATAATGTTAACCACCCACAATAGTGTTAATCCTAGCAAGAGCCAAGCTATTATTATTGGCAAAGCTTCGTTCTTGAATAAATTAGCAGAAACTCCCACTATAGCTTCGATGGCTCCCCGATTCCTTTTTTTTGGACAGCGTTAAGAATTTAGGACTCATATTTGACGGTAACCTATCCTGGAAGCCTCATAATGAAGCTCTAAGCTGTAAAGTTTTTTGTGCTAATGCATCTCTTCGTATTCTTGGTAACTTTCTACCAATTACTACAAAGATTGCTCTGGCGCACATGAAATATGACCATATTTCTGAATTCCGTAAAAAGCTTTGCTGGCTTCCTATATGATCCCAATGTTCTCACTCACTCACATTCTCTCACTCCTTTATAATATTATCCTGATTGGCCTTTCCACACCTTGAGATTTAAAAAATCGCTTTAATTTCCTAAGAGACACTCACCAACTATCATTACGCTCTTCCAGCAATCTGACTCTTGAGATCCCCTCACATTCCTTTTCCCTATTTTCCAAATCCTTTACTGTTCGTGGTGCAGTACTTTGGAGTTCCAAAGTATATATATACCTATCGACAGTGAGTTCACTGCCACTGGAAATTCGTCGCGCTGATACGATTAATATATTGTTTAAAAATAAGTTGAGACACCATTTCTAATATAAGATATTTTCTTCCTACATTATTTTATAACTTAAATGTTAATTAACCTTACCTAGCTTGTACACCTACGCGATGTTCTCAATTTCTTTAAATAGACAATTCTATAAACAAAAGGTTGACTGGAAGAGTTTAGGTATTAGCAATAAGTTCGCCTCTTGTGTCTCATTAACATTATACAATATTTTTTGGTATGCAATAAATTGCTATGCATAATCTCTATTATAACCTCAATGATACTAGGACGAACGACATTAGGACTACTACGTTTGATTTGTAAAAAAATATTGACTTTATCATATATTTTTTTCAACTCTCGTCTCTGGGACTTAGTTGGTCTCAGGCCGTGTAAGCATTGTCTAGTATCTAAGATTCAATAAAAAATAATCGGCCAAGTGCGAGTCGGACTCGCGCACGAAGGGTTCCGTACCGGTATAGAGCGAAAGTAGACAAAAAATTGTGTTTTTTGTATGGGAGCCCCCCTAAAATATTTACTTTATTTTAATTTTATTATTAATTATTAAAGTACAAATACAATTAAGGATTTTGTGAAAATTTCAAGTGCGTAGCTGTTATTATTATTGATTACGAGCAAAAAAGGCCAAAAAAATCACGTTTCTTGTATGGGAGCCCCGCTTAAAGAAAAACTTTATTTTATTTTTAGTATTTGTTGTTATAGCGGCAACAGATATACATAATCTGTGAAAATTTCAGAAGTCTAGCTATAGCGGTTCTTGAGATACAGCCTGGAGACATACAGACAGACGGACAGACGGACAGACATCGAAGTCTTAGTAATTGGGTCCCGTTTTTACCCTTTGGGTACAGAACCTTAAAAAACTATAATCCAATTTGTCAACTTGTTGTCCACAGACTTCAACCATAAAATATAAAAGAGTATATTCGTATGCATATTGTATAGGTTTGTCACTCAAAAATCTGTCATCTTCTTGAGTGTGTGTATTGTAGTGGTTTTGTTTCAAAATGTTTTATTTGTTAATTTTTTTATGATAAAAGCATAATTTCAAAATAATATTAGCTCGATGCACTATATATATATCGACCATATAAATTATAAACTATAACTGTGCAAAATTTCATTCACCTACGTTTCCGCATTTTTCGTCAAGTTTTTCGCTCGCATATTATTAATATTATATGGACTCGCGTATTATTAATAACGAGCTTTTGCCCGCGGCTTCACTCGCATTAAGAAGTATTATTATATACAAATTTTTATCCCCTATTTGAACCCCTTGGGGTGAGAAATTATCAAAAACCTTTCTTAGCGGATGCCTACGTCATAACATCTACCTGCATGCCAAATTTCAGCCCGATCCGTCCAGTGGTTTGGGCTGTGCGTTGATAGATCACCATGTCAGTCAGTCACCTTTGAGTTTTATATATATAGATATAATATAGACTCGCTTATTAATATAATATAGATTCGTAACATCTCAAAATGTAAGTTTTATTAAAATGGAGCGCTCTTTGGAATAAAAATCAGGTATATTAAAATATTTTGCAGTGAATAGAATATTACAAACTAATATGCGTTTCCAGCGTACCATGCAATGTAGTATTAATAATTTTATATTAAATTCTGTATCAAAATATCATGTCGGTTTGGCCTTGTGATTACCTACTTGTATAGCCTGTACCCGAGGACTTTTGTTAAGAGAGTTTTTACTATACTGTATACATTTATAATTTTTACTATCCATATTTCCATACTAATATTATAAATGCGAAAGTCTGTCTGTCTGTCTGTCTGTTGCCTCTTCACGGCCAAACCACTGAACCGATTTTGCTGAAATTTAGCATGGAGATACTTTAGAGTCCCGGGAAAGGACATAGGTTACTTTTTATCCCGTAAACATATTCGGTTCCCGCACGATAAGCGAATTTTGGAGCAATAGAATTGCAGCAGCCGTCATCTATTTTATAGTAATTAACGATAAATATCCAAGACGCAAGAATTTCACAAACTTTTTATTCTGGTAGGATTTGAAACCACGCTCGCCGCGCGCCATGCCGTTTTGAGCACCACACACTCAACCACTTATTAGCCACAATGGTCGTCGTTGTAAAATGTATGGAGGTACACCAGATTTAACAACGTTCATAACTATTTTCATGCAAGCCGAACCCGCGGACTAACTTGACCTTTCTGAAGAACTCATACTCGATTGTATGGCCTCTATTCATTCAATCTCATCTCACAAAATCCTTTCACATATTCATAAAATAAAAGTATTGAATATATTCGATTTTTATCAGTAATGGGATTTCTAGTTATCCCTGACATAAATGGCTGAGTGGATTTCAACAACTTGCATTTTTTATATGATTTTGGTGGAAATTTTTGTTTCCACCAAAATTAGAGATATAAGGTGTTTACGGTAAACTGGTACGAAAACCACCACCCAGACGAGTTAGATTGTGACATTTACTCATTTTTTCCCTTTTAATTTTAACAAACCTTGTCACTTATCTACTTCATCATCTGGCTAATAATATATCTGGCTACACATATAATGCACAGTTTTTTTTTCATTTCAAATTATTTTTTTAGGCCCTGAAGCCTCCATTTATGAAAAAAATGACATTTTTTTTCACCCACGTCTTAAATTAAAGTCATGTGATCATCTCTTTCTTAAGTTATAAAATGTTATCTTCTTCGTCTACTGATGTAGACGAAGAAGATAACATTTTATAACTTAAGGATACTTAATAACTTTTTTCCTTATAATTTGAACAAACCTGGTAAATTACTTACATCCTCAATCCTCATCTAGTTACCAGTGGGCTGACGGACGTCTTCCCGTAATATCTATGAAGTTTAAATTATTGTCAAAGCCTTACGTCATTAAGGGCCTGTTTCACCACTTCCTGATAAAGGGCTATCCACCACTTAACTTGACAGATGAAGTATGGAGAATCTATCAAAAAAGCTGAGAATAGCTTATTCGGCACTTTATTAGAAAGTGGTGAAACATGCCCTTAGTGTTCTTATATTTTCTAATTATTAACTAATCCACGTATATATTTTTTTTAATTTTGACCCTCGGTAACAACCTTCCGGTCATTATTTGGCTGTGATGTTATTTTAAAACTGCGATATTCCTAAGATATTCATTTAAATCGAATGATGTAAAGCGCCGGAAATCGGACCAGAAGTTCTTTAGATTAGCGCATTCAAGTAAACAAACAAACAAATCTTTATTATAATAGTATAGAATATAAATACATAAAATCCGCATTTTCATTTAAAATCATTTTTCCGTTCCTAGAGTCTTCATTTGTGCAAAAAAGCTAAGAATTACAAATTGTTATTTAGACACTTTATCTACTTACGTCGTAAATTTTAATACAACAATCCGAGCGTTACGAAAGCATCAGAAATGTTGTTTAGGAATGTAACGGATATTCTGTAAAGCAGATAAAAGTATTTGACGAATTCTCGCTCACGGTTCGCTTGCTGGGGCGACAGAGAGTGATAGAGGGAGCTTTCAATACATACATTTCACACTTATACCTATTCAAAGAATGATTCGCCTATAAACTTTGCACATTCTACCGGGAATGGTGAAGTAATCACACAAATACAGGCGATACTACAGAAAGGATTTCATATTTCGCATGGTGGTGGTCTTTTGTATTCTAAAGGGTGTAACAAAACAAAATTATAATACTGTACCTTATAGTATTTAGTCCATTGATAGTATATGAGTCCACTATAAACAGTTCACTGTGAAAGTGGCAGAGCTGAAGGACCAATTTTTTTTGTGAACAGTGAACACCCTAAAGTATTATCAGTTATTTTTGTGACACCCTGTATGCGCAATGCGCATTATACCTAATGTAATATATTTTACTACTCAATCAATTTTTTATTTTGTAGAAAGACAATTTGTGCCAAGGTAATAAAGAGGTTTGCAGTTGAAATCAAACGTAATTTCCGTGTAGAGGAGAAGCTGTAGCACCTCTACGCGGTTTCGTAGACCCGCTACGGCCTACGAGCTACGGTGCGCAGTCATGAGCCTCTCCGCGAGCATTCACGTGCAGTAATACGTAATATTTTAGATTCGATTTTGAGCATTACATTACAATACTAGTTCCCTGACTGACGAGCATTCGTGTGTATGCTATGGACATAGCTTATTATATATATGCAATTTCATCTTCAATTTTCGTCATCTTCTTTTTATTCAACTTTCTTTTGGCATATTCAATAATTGAATGCGTCAAAATCCACCCGCGTTGAAAGAAAAGTGTCATAGCGAGCGCTACGATTTTAACGCGCGTCACGGGCATGCCTCACGTTCGCTGTTGACTGCGCTATAACGCATGCCCTTGATGAACAAAAAAAAGGCACAATGTGGACAAAGCCTATGATGTAGTAAGATTGGGATACTGAAGATAATATTATTATGTTTTAGTATCCATACTAATATTATAAATGCGTCTGAAAGTGTGTCTGTCTGTTGCCTCTTCACGCCAAACCACTAAACAGATTTTTCAGAAATTAGGTATGATACTTTCAGTCCCGGGAAAGGACATAAGGATACTTGTTTGTATTTGTTCCCTATCAAATAACTATTAAATGTCAATTGTCAAATAAGTAGGAACAGTTACGTCAAGGCTGCATAAAAGTAATAAAATCCACTTGGAGTTTTTAATTTAGTTCTCGTACTATCTTCAACTGTTGCAAGATTTCAATTTAAGCTTTTGGTTTTTTCCTTAAAAAGGTTGTGTCGTGACAGGCCTCGATTAACAAAGGACGTAATACGGTGCAATGAAATGCATGTAAGTTTAAATAGTATTTATCAGTTTAAACTCCTCTGTGGCTTGGTTGGTAAAGACGGAGGTAGCGGGTTTGAATTCCGCCAATAGAACAAAAAGTTTTCAATGTTCCTGGGTCTTGGATGTGTATTAAATAATCATGAATGATACGAGTATAACAAAAAACTACCAATTTAAATATCACTTATTATACCTGGCAGTAAAAACAATTTCTTGCACTCCAGAAGAAGTAAAAATATTCGCCGCACTAATAAAGGAGAAGCAATGTTCAATATTAACCCTAAACCGTCAATAACATTGCATTGCAATGCGGACGGGTCCGTACGGCCCTCTCCGCATTACTCTAAAACGCTCCTTATAGCGTAATGGATAATTATTGCATATACCTAATATACGGAGCGATCCGTACCGACGGTCCGCGTGACACTTGGAAACCGTACTTGGCTATTTATACATCGTTAATTGCATATAGACAACTCACCTCAGAACCGAACATCATCCCCTCACAAATTACATATCATTATACCAAATTCGATAGCGTATCTCGTTTCACATAAGATCAATATGATCTATTAGTTATGATCTGTTACTTACCTATACGAAGATGATAATATTATGTAGGTAAGTGATAAGTGATAACTTAGATTATTTTTAACATAATATTATAAGGGGCATCCTTTCTCTATCGTACCTACCGTAGTAACGACGAAATCCTGTCTAAACAGTGACCTAGCTACCATTTTATAAAGACAATAATTTAGTTACCCCACTTTACAGACTTAGCTGTCAACAGCGCATTTCTTGTTCTTTAAGAAAGTTGATCACCTAAGTTATCGTTGATACACAATTTCCGGAAGTTGCAACGCAAACGAAAGGCTTAAAGTCACTTACCTCATTATTTTCGGGTATGGGGTTCCTAGTTCTCATGGACTCCTGAAACCGCGAGGGCAAGACTGGATCCTCTCCTGACACCGCTCGTTGGTACGAGAGCCTTCGGCCTTTGGAGTCCACTTTCTTCTTGTAGGAGTCGTTTTCTGGAACCCTCGAGAAGTCCTGATAAGATTGACAGCTCTGCATTTCCGCTTTCTTCTCCGAGAGATCTTGCAGGCGACGGAAGTAGTTTGTTACCCCTTCGCTCGCGACCCACGTTACTCTGTAACAATTTAGGTATTAGTTAGCATTGAAGCTCAATTCAATGCAGTGCTTTTTTTAATAGCTCATTCAAAGCTGAACTGGTGGTGCTCCCTAGGAGCATTTGCGTGTAATGTAACATTGTAGATTCAACTTCGAGCAATTACATTACAATAGTACCACCCTGACCGACGAGCATTCTTGTGCAGTAATGTGAAATTGTAGGTTACAAGTTATATCAAAATATTATGTATCATTACAAGGTGCATATTGTAATGCTCGATTCTCCTCTTTCATGCTCGACTGTGTAACGTTACAGTACAAGCGAATACTCCCGGCGAGGGAGCACCTTTAATCTTCATAATATGTAATCTCAACGTGTACCTATCGTACAAAAGATTTGCCGCTTGCGGAGTTGTGCAGCGCTGTTCCAAATTTAAAAGTGCGATCAACGCTTCGGGACGTTTTCGAAAACTACTAACTATTCTTTTTTCCAACGTTTCGGCTACTTTTAATCCGTTCACCATGACAACTTTTGTATACTGTATCTAAAACGACGGGACGGGACGAGAAACGTCATACAGAAATAACAATTTAGCAGATCTTAACAATGTGTATGCAATAATGCAGTATGGATATAATTTTAGGGAAGAATACGTTGTCGTGCGATAAATGAATTTTGGAGGAGTTGCAGACGTCGTCTAATACTTTGATAATTTTGTCAATCTGTATATGTAGGTATATCTCGACGGTCCCTACGTATAAAGCGACATGTCAAGAGTTGTGGTATTCAGGAGAGCGTTTTTAGGGTTCCGTACCCAAAGGGTAAAAACGGGACCCTATTACTAAGACTTCGATGTCTGTCCGTCTGTCCGTCTAGTCCGTCTGTCTGTATGTCTCCAGGCTGTATCTCAAGAACCGCTATAGCTAGACTTCTGAAATTTTCACAGATTATGTACATCTGTTGCCGCTATAACAACAAATACTAAAAATAAAATGAAGTTTATTTTTAAGGGGGGCTCCCATACAAGAAACGTGATTTTTTTGGCCTTTTTTGCTCGTAATCAATAATGGTAACAGCTACGCACTTGAAATTTTCACAAAATCCTTAATTGTATTTGTACTTTAATAATTAATAATAAAATTAAAATAAAGTAAATATTTAAGGGGGCTCCCATACAAAAAACACAATTTTTTGTCTACTTTCGCTCTATACCGGTACGGAACCCTTCGTGCGCGAGTCCGACTCGCACTTGTTATTAAGATTCAAACTCTGTCGATCATCATAAAACATGAACACAATATTTTATATTGATCTGTAAAGCTTAATGTAGGTCGTTTGTAATGATGTAACATAATTTCAGTGTTCGCACGGAATGGCGGCGTAAATTCAAACTCATCATCGTATACAATAGGGCAAGTATGAAATGTCCGCATCTACTACACTAAAATCTGTAAAACTCTCAATTTGTCGTCATTTACATCTTTTTATCTAATGAATTACTCGTGATAGAAAAAAAAATGTAGAAATCTGGAATATGCGTCGCAATAAATGGATCCGTATGATGCAATAAAAAATGCTATTTTGGTCTTGACTTTAAATACATAGGGACCGTCGATCTGTAGTCTGTACTAGATACAGAGCCTACATTAATCACGAAAGCA
Source organism: Plebejus argus (assembly GCA_905404155.3). Taxonomy (NCBI): domain Eukaryota; kingdom Metazoa; phylum Arthropoda; class Insecta; order Lepidoptera; family Lycaenidae; genus Plebejus; species Plebejus argus. Next base: position 5,790,769 of record FR989932.1, on the reverse strand, counting down.
TTCGCGAGAGTTACAACTTTAATATCCGAAAAAGCTTTTGAAATTTAACGAACATTCCTCCAACCTCCAACACTAGTCCATTACACGCGTGATCGATCCATCCCTTTCCGCCGAATTATAAAACGTTTTATGTTGCGAGTGCCCATGGGTGACGGTAGTCGCTTTCCATCAGATGACCCGTTTGCTCGTTGTCCCTCTTAGGCTGCCTTCACACTAGCGTTTGTCCAGCGTAGGCGTTCGATGAACGTATGCGCTGCGTTTAACTGCGGTGTACGGGTTGATAAACGCGGCGCATACGTCGCGCCCACGCGGCGCTAGCGCAGCCTACTGATTGTTCGACCAGTAGAGAAGCGGTGACAACGCGACGCACGCGCCGCGTTGTCGCGGCGTCTGCGTTGCGCATACGCTCACCGAATGCCTACGATGGACCAATGCTAGTGTGAAGGCAGGCCTTATTTTATATGAACAAAATAACAAAATAATGAATATTTGAGTATTAAAACTCGTAAATCCTTAAAACACCTCGTGGTTCAAGGGGCGCGAGGCCCCCTAGACCGCGAGGCCGTGAGTGGTCGCCCACGTCGCCTACGCCTTGCACCGCCTCTGGTGGCGATCATATCATTATCATCATTATAAATTATAATATAGCAATATAAAGATGGTTATAAACTATAATAAGTGTGTATGTAATGATATAATTTTAGAACAAGAGATTGGGATTAGAAACTTTTTATCCAACTGTGCCGGAAATACATACCTACCTACTATGACTACCGGGCACTAAACAACGTGAAACGAGATCAAAAGTGTTTAATGTATAAAAGTATCACCATTCACCAGTTTATGTCATAGTGAAGTTAAAGGCTCCCGTGGGATAGAAAAGTCCAAGAAAACGAAGTAGTCAGCGATATCTAGAATATACAAACTTAAACACATTTACTACAAGCTCAAAACTTGGTTTCAAAGTAACCGATCATAAATCACTGTATAAGCACAATACAAAGCTGCAGACACAAGCTCGGTCGCGAGTCGCGACGTATAGGTGTAAAGGTATAGACAAACTATAATATGCAGCTTGATCTACATAACTTTGTGATTGCCAATATAAGAGGTCACCAGTAAGTAGGGTTACCAGATCCGAAACATAAGTTTTCCTGAAAAAATCACTGTTTCAGCTAAAATTTCCTGACATTTTGGCAGAAAATTATATTATTTTACAAACTCAATAAAATTTGCTGCTTTACGTGTTTGCTATTCAAGCACAAAATGCTAACGTCGAAAGAGTGTTTTCATTAATGGGTGCGCAGTGGACAAAGGAGAGAAATAGACTGTCCAATGTCCATAGCTTCTTTTAAGGCTGTACTTTTGACACAGTTTAATTTGAAGAACACATAATGTGAAGACTTTCATAAAATTGTCATGAAAGATCAGCAGCTGCAGCTGAAATCTATATCCAGCAATACAAAATATGAGGATCAGATAAATACTTAATAATTAATTTATAGGTTGCTAATTATTATTCTTTGATTAAAATTTTATTTCTAATATTTCTCTTTTTTTAAATTCCTGAAAATTTCCAGCTTTGCCTGTTTCCCTGACAGACAGCTGAAATTCCTGACATGTCAGGAAAATTCCTGTCATCTGGTAACCCTACCAGTAAGGGGTCACCTCATAGGCGGGTCAGGGTCAACCCGAACTTCGTCGTTGGGGTGTCTCGACCTTGCATTGTAAAGATTTAATCGCACTATCAGCGTATAACTAGATCGCTAGTGGAGCGATTCGGTCAATTTGTCGCGCTAAATGTCATGGTAATGGTTCCAAATTTAAATACTGGTAATAAATATTCTACGGCCTCTATACGGCCAATGATGGGCAAATATTATACAGATGATTATGGGCGTTTTATGCCTGGCTTACAATTCCAATCCAGTCATCCAATCCAGGTCAGGATTGAATCACCGGAATTGGAATAATGATTTACATGGCGTAGTGCAGTTCCCCTCCTCAATAAAATAATACGTATCTCCACTCGGGGACTGCCGCGGTAAAGCATAGCTTTTCTTCAACTAATTTTAATATATTTCACATACGTCTAGTCGCACGTACACAAACACTGTGCTGAAGTCTGGCAACGCCGCACCGCCCACTGTGCCGGCCGGGGAATAAACTAGGTCTTTTTTCATTACGGAATTTCTTGATTCGGTCGCCGCGCTCAAAGCCCGTGATAAAAGCTATGCAATAGCTAAAAAAGCCTTTTTATTTAATAATTATAAATTATGAAGTCGTATCACTATCGAAACATAAAATGAATAATCGCATTGCAAAAAAACTACGTCGCTTTTCAAAGGTTTGTTTTTTATTTACGGTTCGATACGACGGCGCAACGTAGCCTGTGTGTGGCGTGGCCCTTACCTGTTAGATCGAGACGCCCTCTTCCTCTGCTGCGCGGTCGGCGAGTCCAGCCCCGAGTTCATGGATATCGCGCGAGACTTCAGCATGTGCTCTCTCAGGAACGATTCGTTTAAACCTGCAAGCATAGTTTTTATGTAACATCATCTATAATAGATAAGCGAGAAATAAAAGATATAGGCCATTTTTTTTTAAATAAGAAAGAAGATAGCTTATTAAACGTAATTATTACTACGGCGTAAAGTAATTCTGGTACTCTATAATATCGGTCCCGTAATTTTAAACCTATTCGATGCAAGCAAAGAAGCCTTTCCTTAAAATAATAACATTTAAAGAATAAAGATGACAATATGTAACGTAAAAATGTAAACTAGGTTTAATAACAATCACAGAAGAATAATGTGTTACTTGCGGCTTGCCGCACTCAGAAATTACTTCATTATTATTAATCTTCATTTTAATGAAGAGTGTGACAGCTATTAAGTATAGGGCTGATGTCAAAAAGTTCATTTAATTCATAGAATGATTGGTCCATGATTTAATTACAGTTATGTAATTAATTTTAAGGCCGTCACAGACTTAGCTATAATATAAATTAATATACCGTACTAAACACTGAGACCAGAAATATATATTATGTGAGTGTGTGGTCACGCGAAAATTGTATAGAAAAAATATAGTAATATGCCTAGCTATAAACATATTAATATATTATATTATAGCTAAGTCTGTGACGGCCTTTAGTCTCTGAGTGTGGCAGACGGCAGTAGGTGTCTGATTTATGTAATGGTAGGTTAATTTATTCATTCCGCGTCCACTTTGATAACTAAAGTTCGGAACAACGGAAAAACCCTTTCTTTATGATTTGAGTGCACCATCGGAGGCAGAGCTTAAAACGCTACAACCAATGCATGGGCGCTTGCACATTGCGGTTCTTGAAAATCGATATCAAAAAAAATATATAAAGACGCTGATAGGTTAACTTTAGTACTGAATTACTAGATTGCAATTAGTACGACTACTAGATAAACGAATTGTCAGTGCAGATGGCTACTAGTTAGTACTCCTATAATATTTATTCTGACAGCGATTACATAAAACCCTAATTGATTTTTGCTACGGAAATAATACTGGGGTTTCTCGTAGTTTTTTCTGATTTATGACGTCTTACGTTTATGATATATTACTTTCATTCTTCACACTTATATTCTATTATTCTATAGGTTCTCATCAAGAACGTTGGAATAAATTTTCAGTACCCGCGTGCGCGTAACATTCTTCGTCCGTTCATTCAAAAACTTGAAGTACTATACTTACGAACAAGGGCTTTACAAAAAGTATTCAGTGGGATTGCAAATATCGATATACAGGTCCGAAAGAACTATCGAGTGAAAGTTCAAATAGAGATCTGCCCGAGGGGCACTTTTATTGAACTTTATCCGGAGGATGAAAATATACTGGCAATAAACATCACAGATACAGAACAGTCAGATCTAAAAAATCATCTATATTAAGTACACCAGTAAGTAAGTACCAGTCCTATAAATTTCAACTACTTATAATAATAATAATTACTACTAAGTATTATATGAATTCAAATTTTTATAATCCCTATTTAACCAATATTTACAAATTTATGTAAAAACTAATTTCAGTTAAAAAAAAACTATTTCACTAACCAGGAAAGACAAAAAATTTAAGCACATCATACTTTTATTCACAAAAAATCAAAAAGTAATATGGGGTAGCATTTAATGGAAGTTCATTATTTTATGTGAGCTTTTGACGGTGGCTTTGGTCATCGAGTTACGGCGTTTAATAACACGCTCCCTGTAACACTCTGATTGCTGTAACTCCGAATTCAATGCGAAATGTATGTGTGTGTCATTTTAATTATAAAACCGTCATTTAGATATTGTGTATTCTCTATCTACTAGCTAAAAGCAGAGCTTTGTAAGGGCTCGCGTCGTCTTTCTGCGTGGTAAATGCGTGGTAATAATCTTTAAGGCAGTTTTTTTAAATAATTTTATATATAGTAACCAAACCTTGACTAATAATTAATGATAGCACATCAATATAATATTAATTATTATAAATAAAAAATCGGCCAAGTGCGAATTGGACTCGCCTATGAAGGGTTCCGCAGCAGCAATTACGTTTATTTTTATGAAATTAAAAGGTTTTTGATTTATTTTTATATTTCAGTATATTTGATGAAAGTTTAATTAAGGTTTACCTACCATAAAAATTATGACGTATAAAAATAATAATTGCTAGATCTCGTTTAAACTAATTTTCGTAGGTAGTTTTTATTAGGGTTCCGTACCCAAAGGGTACTAAGACTTCGATGTCTGTCCGTCCGTCCGTCTGTCCGTCTGTATGTATGTCTCCAGGCTGTATCTCAAGAACCGCTATAGCTAGACTTCTGAAATTTTCACAGATTGTGTATTATATATCTGTTGCCGATATAAACAACAAACGCTATAAAACCACAATGAAATAAAGTTTATTTTTAACGGGGACTCACATACAAGAAACGTGATTTTTTTGGCCTTTTTTGCTCTATATCAATAATGAGAACAGCTACGCACTTGAAATTTTCACAAAATTCTAAACTGTATTTGTACTTTAATAATAAAATTAAAATAAAGTAAATATTTAAGGGGGGCTTCCACACAATTTTTTGTCTACTTTTGCTCTATACCGGTACGGAACCCTTCGTGCGCGAGTCCGACTCGCACTTGGCCGATTATTATAGTAATGTACTTATATTATCATATTTTTTTTAGATTACTTAATAAGCCCCTACTTTAGAAGTTAGAGGGGGGGACACAGATTTTACCACATTGGAAGAGTCTCTCTCCCAAACTATTCAGAATAGAAAATAATAGGGTCCCGTTTTTACCCTTTAAGTATCATGTATTTCGCAATACAAAAATTTGAAAAATATTACTCTTTCAGCGCTGCTACTTTCACACTGAATTATATACAGGGGACTCATACAAGCCCTAAAGTATTATGTTTTGTTTTGTTACAGCCTGTATAAATTTCTGAGTGCAATTGAATCACGCCGTAAGCACAAAATAGTCTCTGATAGTATCAGAGAAGTTGATTCCTAGGTAAATGGGGGACCTACATAGTTTGGTCGCGTTACGTCAAACCAGCCGTGAGCAATTAACATTAAATTGGAAATATGGCCTAGGAATCAATTTCCGCGATTGTACATCTATATGGCAAAACAACGTTGCCGCGTCGGCTAGTAATTTAAAAAACATACACACACATATACTCATACGCATTGACATAAAATGGACATTCTTTTCTTTACAAAAATGCAAATGATATCTTGTATATAGCTAGGTACCAGTTACCACTGAAGCAGCTCAGCACACTTCACACATGTAAAAGGAAAAAATATATTATGTTATATTTTATTTTAGGTATACCTAACCTTACTTACCTATATGTGTAATTGTGTATGTATGTACTGGTAATGAATATACTCTACAGTCTACATCTATTTTATTAAAATAGCTTAGGTATATTTAAAAACATACAACAAAAAAATTAAATCATAATTTTTATTGTTTTACACAATGTCCACAATGTCTTTGTAATTTTGTTGTATCAAAATTCAAAATCGATATTTCTTTTTCAAATATTAACGTATTTTATGTAATAGGTACTCGAGCTGGGAGCTCTGGCCTCAATATTTTACCGATATACCGCATAATTCGGTTATCACCTCACTAATGCTCGCCTAAAGCCAATCCAACCAAAATAACATTTTGCCTCTACATTTTAGGAGGTAAAATGTATGGAATTTCCTGTACATACGTTATAATATTATAAACACTCATACGAATTAATTTGGTTTTTGTTACGACCAAAGCACTTTATTTCATAAAACAATTACTCAAACCTAAAAAAGGTGAGTACCTGGATTTTTCTTCATAACAATAATATCAAATGTTTGACAAAATGTTTTTGACGCGTAATTTAAAAACCATAATTAATATATTTCTTAAAAGCTTTTCATAATTCATAATTCATTTATTTGCTCAGAATATGGTACAAAAAAGGTGTTACAATTTTTTCTGTTTGAACATACGCATATTCTACTATTTACATAGTGTGCAAATTATATTATAATTACATAACTCTAAGATATTTATAATTTTAATATAATATTTTCATAAATTGGACAATTATACAATTCTTTAATTTTATTATTTCGGTAAGTTTCATTACAACATTTAAAATCAATTTCAAAGCACTTTCAAAGTAACAGTTTAAACATAATTAATTATATAGTATATTTATATAATAATGTTTTATTTATTTATTTTATTTATTTATTTGTGATACAATATTAATTATATTATATTATCAATAGGTTTATTTATCACATAGGTACGAATATCAATTATTTATATATACAATATAATATTATGTTTTCCTATTTTGTCAGTTAGTATTTAGTAACTGCTTTTGTTATTTTTTTTTTCTTTACATCTCATGATATTTTGCAAAAGTTATAAAATTTATTTAGATACTAATAAACAAATTTCATTACAATATAATATGTATTTAAAAGGCCTGTAACCCAAATTCTTTTAATGAGTAAAAGCATTTCTCTACTAACCATCTTTTTAGACAGGGCTTAAAAATGTTAAATTGGAAGAAGACAAATATATCTGCGAAAACCGCATTCAAATCGGATCAGTAGTTTTCGTGTGATAGTGGAACAAACATACAGACAGACAGACAGACAGACAGCCAAAAAACTAACCACATTTTTGGCTTCTATAGCGATCTAGTAACACCCCCCGCTTATTATTTTTTGAATATCTTTAATGTACAGAATTCACATTTCTACAGTTTTATTTTATGTATTTTTGGAAGCTTAAATCCCACCAAAAACATAAATGTAAATGGAGAGCCAAGTTCCATACAAACATTATTCTTGTCTATGGTCTTCGCCGTAAAAAGGATGGAGATCTAAATAAGTGCCAAGCTTCATGGAAAATCGAAATATATGTATGTATAGGAATCAAATAACATTATGAACAAATAATAGAGTATATTTCTTTGCTTTATTGAATATCTATAACAATTGATGTTATTTAAATAATGTGAGATCTTAAACTAGATTAGATTTGACTTGGCCAGTTTTCATTACATCAGTCATTAATTCATAAAGTTACTAAGCATTTTAATTCTGATGAAAACTAGCCAAGTCAAATCTAATCTAGTTTAAGATCTCACATTGTTTACATAACATCAATTGTTATAGATATTCAATAAAGCAAAGAAATAGACTCTATAAATTGTTCAAAATTATGTTATAAAAGTTGACCAATCCTGTTATGCTACGGGTAATTCAAAGACAAAGACATGATGAATACTGACATAATGAACTTTAATTTCTTAGCTTTAGTCATTGCTGAGAAAAATCGATATCGCTACAGCCAACTTATCAAGGGGTCGCCTTAATATAAAATATATTATAATATCCCACTTACTATGTACGCTGTTCAAGTCATGGTCCTCAAGTTCCTCAGTGGAAGCACCGAGAGCGTTGAGGACGGGTTGGCTGCCCCCTCCTGCTAGATTCTGTTCATTTCTCCTCGCGTATCTGCCACTTTGACAGACTGACAGACTGGACACACTGCGCGCTATAGGCGCCTTTACCGCCAAACTGTTTCTGTTTCTATCCTGAAAGAAAGAGGTTATTAAAAACAGCATCAGCAGTTTCAGAAGATTAGGTGTATGTCATTTTTGTTAAGATACGAGTACATTAATAGCGGTACAGCTGCGGGGCCGGCCGCATCTCCCTAAAAACAGGTCGTAACAAAACAAGAGTGTGTATAATCTGTATGTTCCTAATATAGAGCTGTAAACAGTAAAAGTAGCAGTGATGAGAGTTACTTTTGACTTCTATGTTTCTATGAAAAATGCCACAACGTCATGAATCTGTGTTTTATTACACCCTGTTTTTATAATGTGTATGTCTTGGCATAATATATTATGCGAATCCAGCGAATGAAACAGCATCCTCATAATTCCCTAAATACTGGAGCTATACCGACAATTTAATATTTAAAACTAAAATACGGAGAAATTCGGGCATTACAGCCACTTTTGTATTTTGTAGCCGTTTGTCTCCTTTACATGCGCGCAAAAATATTCGACTCCGGATCAAAATATATCGAAGTGAACAAGGCAACGAGATACCGATATTTTCCTATAGGAGGACATTATTTTACAAACATTTCAGATACATGAAGGTATTTAAATATAGAATGCGGAAGCGAGACATTAAAGTTGTTAACATTTAAGTATTTGATTGCTAATGTAATCCAAGCAGACATGAATAGAAGAAGCAGGTAAGTATCAGTTAAAAATTTGCCGTTTTTTTTTGCATAAATGGTGGCTTTAGGATCGGGAAAATTAATTGAATTAAAAAATGTGGATTTTAAGCATACCCAAATATTTAAGCCAGAATATTATGATAATGTAGGTAAGTTAGAAGGTTTGTTAAGTAATTATGTCCTTATGGTATAAAATGTTAGTTATATGGTTCTTCCACTAACGTCTTTAATTATGACTACTCATAAACAATCGTGAAATAGATTTTATAGTTTATTTTATAAATATATGCAAGGTAATGTCAACATGTGCCAAGCCAGGTTTCTTTCTGCTAATCGTTTCGTCAAAATATCATGCCTTCTTTTTCAAAAAACAAAAAGTACGAGAGATACGTAACATCAAAATAATATAATTATAATTCACGATTAACTTCAAATTAGCGCGAGTCACAGATTACTAAAAAGTAAATACATCGTATGCGCGAGTGCGATACGAGACTTTGTGATTTAAGATGAGGCCAGTTCGAAAAGACTGATTTTTAAGCTTCCAGTCTGAAGAAATTATGTAAACTCTCTTATAAGTACCAAAATTGATGTGGACTCAAAAAGGAACAAAACAACCGAACATAATAATATTGAAAAATGGCATGGTATATCTGTAAAACAAACTTTTGAATATCACCATAAAAATACACTTCAAATTCGAACATCTCGTAATTTTCATTGGCAATGATTTACAGGGGCAGTTGTAAATAGCAGTTTTGGTAAGTTAAAAATTATAAATGGCACGTTTAAGTTTAGCAGTTAAAACTAAGCAGTAAAGTAAACAAAAATGAGTAGTAAAAAATAATGAAATGGATCATTGAAGACATTATTGAACAGTAAAATAATTTAACTTAAATGAGCGGTAAAAATGAATGAATGAGCTGTTACGTGTGGGCACTGGGCAGTGACAAATCGGAATTTGTCAGTAAGAAACCTCATTCTAAGCAGTTCTTTAAACAATGAGGTGATAATTTAGTGGTGGTATATAAAATAAAATCGGCCAAGTGCCAGTCGAGCTCGCCCATGGAAGGTTCCGTACGGTTATAAAGCGAAAGCAAGACGGTCGCCGCCGCGCCGGCTGCTGACGCAGCACGCTCGCTGCGCTCGCTCGGCTCCCTCTGTGTTGTGGTCTAAGTTCTAACCTAACCTAACCTACTTTTGATCTTTCTGGATTGTGTTTGTTTTTGTTTTGGCGGGGGAACCCCCTTTCGGGGGCCCCTGAGCCCCCCTTTCGGGGGGAAGGCTGTGCCCCCCTGTCCCCCCGCTTCGGTATCCGTGGTTAATAAGGCCTTTTGTTAAGTCTTTTCATTAATAATGAAATTAAATAAAAATTAAATATACATAGAAATATTTATTTACTTACACTTAATTAATAATAATAATTATACAATTCTACTTCACACTAAAAACACGTTCCTGTCCACGTATAAAAAAATGCGATTGCTTGCCGAACTATTAATTATAGTTAGGGAGGCGAATAGGAGAATTTTCGGTAATACTCGAGCGTGGCAGTTTAAGATATGAGAGATACCTTGGACCTAATAGAACAAACAACCTTGTAAAGTATTTAGCTCTACATGTAGTGACGCGCGCCTAGGATAGACGATCAGTGGGGTTATTATGAGCTCTTATATCCATTTATTATACGGGCTTAAATTGACTGGCTGGTAATTTGGTACTATGACCTCTATTTTCCAGCCAGCGAGCGGTCACGTGACACAAAACATACTTCTCCATTGATAACCGAGTAGTAATTTCGTATTATGACAACACTAACTGACATAAGCTGGCTTGCTCAAACGTCAAAAACAGCAATTCAATAAACGCCAAACAATATTAGCTTTTTATGAATGGTTTACGTTTTAGTAATTTTATTTATCAATATTACATACTTCTTTAGTGCTAAGTTATATTGCTATTTAGTTTGTTAGTTACTTAATGAGTTATTTTAGTGCATAGAATATTTAGTATAATAAAATAGTAATTAGTGTAAACTAAATATTCGAAGTATTCATTGAGAATGGAAGTGTTCGGGAAAACGATTATATTCTCAGGATAATCACAAAGCGATACATATTAAGTTTAGTAAAGACGCCTTAGAGACCTTAGTAATCCATTTAGTGTTAGTGAGCCGTGAGGTGTCATAATAACGTGAGGTGTAATAACCTATAGGTATTATCTAAATACAATATAGGTTATGTCAACAATAAGTTTTGTATTTGTGTGATGAACTAAGACTGCATTGGTTTAGTACACAAGGAACGCATACAAGTCATAAGGAAACACAAGTATTGTGTTAATTGCTGTGAAATATGAACTTTCACCAAAAACCCATAGTGCAATCTATAGTTTTTGTGTTATTACACAAAACTATTTCCTTGTCAATCTGAAAAGTATTTTGGTACATATGCATGATAAACATTGCACCAAAGAGGTAAATTCAAAGGCACATTACTTACTTTCTCAATAACAAGCATTTTGAGATTGTGTTCTCGTACCATTGAAACTTTAGATTCATGTATAACATGCTCCGGATAAACATTGAAACACACCTAAATTAGAAAAGTTAAATTGAAAATATTAAATCCAAATTAGCTAAATTATTCTCATATTATGCACTTTTTCATTTATAACTTGACTGACTGTTTAAGGCCCACTTGCGCCAATCTGGGTTAAAGTTAACTCTGAGTTAAACATCATGTCATCTCTATCACTGAATTGGTGAGTGACAAATATGACATGATGTTACTCTGAGTTAACTCAGAGTTAACTTTAACCCAGATTGGCGCAAGTGGGCCTAAGGGTATTATTCAAAGGGATATTATAAAAAGAGGTATTACCTATAAAAAGTGTAACAGTCACTAAATTTTACTCAAAAATAAAAATAAAACCTACATAAAATTACTTTTCAAAAAAGACTTTACTAAAATTGCATAACTAACATAATATACTTGTTCATAAAACATAATATTATCATAGGAACTTATATTATTATTACCATAATAATATTGTTATAAGTATATAGATAGTTTTGTACCTCAATAACAATAATATTTATTTTATATAATATATTAAAATACTTCAAAACTTACAAGTTACAAGATAATAATATATTGTTAAGTAACAAATTTATGTTATGTTTTAATTCTTAGGGATCGATCAGACAGAGAGTGGTCACATGTTCAAGCGTTCTGCATTTAAGGCTTGTACATGCGCTAACAACCTTGAAGATATGGGCGGAGTTTCAAACCTCTCCCCCTGCACCTACTTTTTCCCCGCAATATATTTACGTAAAAGTTGCCATCTGCCGACAACCGTCGGTACTAGGATTAGCACTGTGAGGTCAATGACCTAATTACGCCATCTCTCAATCTATAGTTGTACTACGGAGTAATCGTGAATCAGTATAGCCTAAGAGATAGTGTTATTTATAGTTACGTACGATTTGACATACAAAAAAATTATCAACATTTCAACTCAGTAGTTCTTGTACAGTAATAATTATAATAATACAATATCTATGGACGCTTCACACCACGTCAGTCCGGCCCCGTGCTAAGTACCTGAAGGACTTGTGTAACGGGTACCATACCAGACAACTATACAGACAACAGCAAATATATTTAATACTTTTATATACTACATATACATAATATTTAACACATTCAGTGCCACTAACACGCCTAGCGTGTCCACACTAATCTTTATCTCCATGCCGCGAGCACGCCGGGCGTGCTCTCCGTTTTTCATCAATATCTCAAAGATAAGACAGTGTTTTTCACCGAAACGCTCAGAGCATAAATTTTTGCCGTAAGCTAATGAATTCTTAAGGGCCCGGGTTACCCTCGAAATTTTCATACATTCTTAATACCAAAATCATTTTCTCATACGAAAATATTTAACATGTTTGAGTTATTTTTCAGCTTAAGATAGTAATTACCTAGGGTCCTGAATAAATTTTTTTTACAAAATATTTAAATACTAAAAAAAAAATTTTTGTGTTTAAATATTTTTTAGTAAATTTACTACTAAATATTTAAACACCAAAAAATAGACAAAAACACAAAAAAATATATAAATAAATAGTAAATTTACTACAAAATATTTAAATAACAAAAAATATTTTTTAAAGTTTAAATATTTTGTAGTAAATTTACTATTTATTTATATATTTTTTAGTGTTTTTGTCTATTTTTTGGTGTTTAAATATTTAGTAGTAAATTTACTAAAAAATATTTAAACACAAAAATTTTTTTTTAGTATTTAAATATTTTGTAAAAAAAATTTGTTCAGGACCCTAGGTAATTACTATCTTAAGCTAAAAAATAACTCAAACATGTTAAATATTTTCGTATGAGAAAATGATTTTGGTATTAAGAATGTATGAAAATTTCGAGGGTAACCCGGGCCCTTAAGTGGTTCCATGATCTTATTTTTTTATGTTATCGAAAATAATTTATTATGTAATGCGGTAATGCCGCGAACATGCCAGGCGTGTTCATCTACACGAGTTCTCAACCTTTTATATTGTTTGGTCCAATTACTAAATTTATAATGCGAATAATAAAATATATATAGTGTATTTTTTATAATTTGAACAAAAAAGATATAATAAACTACATAAAACAGCACAACACTGGGTACGTTATCATGCCTGCCGTGATGCTTTAAAAAGCTGAAATATGTAAATATTGACAATACAATGTGCTATCTATAAGGTATATCATAAAGTAGGTACCAAGAGGTACCGAATGATTTACAATCCATCACTAATCCACTATGTCATAATTGCCAAAATTGAACCTTCAAAACCACAAACTCTGCTAAAAACAAAATATCTCTGCAGTAACTCAAGGACTATTTTTTAACTAAGAAAAAAGGCTTTTTATGATTTTACCACACTTTTTTTACTCTACAGTGCCAGTGAACACGCCTAGCGTGCTACGTAATTTCATCCTGCAGTGCCGAGAGCACACCTAGCATGTTTGCGTTTTTTATAGGGCGGCATCGCTGGGAACTTGGTAGCTCAAGCTGGGGGTCGCAGGTTCGAATCCCGTCGACGGAACAAAAAAAGTTTTCAATGCTCCTGGGTCTTGGATATGTATTAAATATATATATATCATATAATACATATCTTAACTAGAAAATCGTGGTGGCATTGAATGTGTTAAGATATTTATTATATTATACATATATTTAATACACATCCGAGACCCAGGAACATTGAAAACTTTTTTTTCCGTCGTCGGGATTCGAACCCGCGACCCTCAGCTTGAGCTACCAAGTCGCCCACCAACTGAGCTACAGAGGTCGTCACTGGCGTTTGTATTGTAAATTCATTATTTCAATATTTATCAGGCTATTTACACCCTCTACGATGAAATCTATTTTGAGAACAATGTACATTCAGCGATAACTCAAAGGCAGATAAAATGAAAAATAAAAGTCAAGTAGGTACCTAATCTATATTAAAAAAAAACATTTATTTTATAACAAATAAACTATCAATTAATAATATAAATTACATCCACACATTTTAAATTACAACCATGAGTAGATATGTCTTGAAGTTTTTCGTACACTTTCATCAGGTTGATAATTCTTCGTCCTTCGAAGGCAGGTGGGCTTTCAGGTTGTTCTTTTATAATTTCAACCTGAAATCAAAATGTTTATCTTTATAAGCTGACAATTATTTACACAAAAATAAAATGTATTGATTTATTGCACTAACATTTCATTATTTTTTAAATTTGTAAAGAGTTTTTTAACACATTCAATGCCCACCACAATTTTCTAGTAGTTCCCAGCGATGCCGCCATACAAAAAACGCAAACATGCTAGGTGTGCTCTCGGCTCTCATGGAACCACTTAAGAATTTATTAGCTTACGGCACAAAGTTTATGCTCTGAGCATTTCGGTGAAAAACACTGTCTTATCTTTGAGATATTGATGGAAAACGGAGAGCACGCCCGGCGTGCTCCCGGCATAGAGATAGAGATTAGTGTGGAGATGCTAGGCGTGTTAAAGGCACTGAATGTGTTAAACATTTTACAATGTTAGTCCTCTAAACTGTACAAAGATGAAAAAACACTCACAAAAATTTCGTCGCGGGCGGGATTCGAACCCGCGATCTTTGCTGTTAGTACCAGCAATGTCCTTTCCATCGACAAAATTTTTGTGAGTGTTTTTTTATCTTTGTACAACATTTTTATTCTATAGTCACCGCTAGTGGGCTGATTTCCTACTTACACAATATAATTTACTAGGAATAGTAAATAAATACAAAATACCAAATGAAAATTGAATTATATATGTTAATGCTATTTAAGAAATCTGCTTCATAAATTTCTTGGTAAAGACTTTCCACTTTCCAGTCATACACTGTCTAATGTACTTGACTGCGACTACTTACCTGTAAAGATGTCGAAAATTCAACATCTTTGGAATTCATTTCAACTGTACTACTTGTATCTTCTGTAAAAATGTTTTTATCCCCCGATCTATAACAATAGAACACAAATACAATATTACAATGCATTTTAATAAAATAGGAATATTATTTATCATTTTATTAAAATCATTTTAAAAGGTTAGTCAGACTGGTCACTTGTCTGACTATCAACAGTATAAAAATAAGAAGACTTCGAAAAGTAGACATCACATCATGTAACGCAGTTTCTGCTTTTCAAAAAGTATGACGAAGATTGTGTGTGTTTCGGTTTGACTACGAGTTGCACTATACAATAAAAACAAATATAACAATAAGATCGCGTCGATGAAATATTTTGTCAGAAATGTGCGTGGTCTCTTAGTCTATATTACTTACATTGTGACGGGCAAATGTTGAGTTTGATACTGATTGGACTCGTCGGTACACCTTCTTTGGATTCTGAAAATAGAATAGAAAATATAAATATATACCTAATATTAAAATTTCCGAAGCCCGATCCATACCTACTACTTACAACACGGTCAAATTAGCTTGACGCATCGAAATAAGTAAATAATCGAAAGTATATATTATATTATATAAGATGCGAGCTCCATAATGACGTCATCAAACCGTGCGTCTAGTTAATTTGACCGTATCGTACTTCAAATTACTAATAAAAATATTATGGTACTTACAAGATGTCTCTTCTTTTTTCAATTGATTCTCTTAGATATCGCTTTCTTTTCGAAACTTTAGGCATTTTTACAATAAAATACACTGTCCAGACTCCAGAAGTATCGACAATTTTAAAGGTATTCGTCTATATATAATAACATTTACAAAGCTACCAAAATATTATCTTTTCACAACGTTTAAAAAAGCGTCCTTCCGCTGTTTTTCTCACTTGAGTCCTTTTTATAATTTTAGCCACTGTAAAACACGCGAGCAGAGCGGAGCGATCGACAACAAACGAACACAGGTTCCCCGTCCGAAGGCTGGCGACCGACTGTCGCCCGTCGCCCGCGCAGATCCCCGCGTTTTACAAAATTCTACGTGACAGAAATTTTACATTTAAAAAAATACTAATTAGTCAACCAAAAAATCCTCTTGTGGAACTGTTGTGTAACTGATAATTTATTGAATATAAAATTTTCAGTGCTCTAAGTCAGCAGGTTACGAAGTTAATAGAATATTTGCAGAAAAATCGATGACCATGGTATATTTTTTTTCTAAAAATATATTAACTTCAGAAAAAAGTCCTCGCGAGCAATTAAAGATCAAAGACCAGTCTACAATATATATTTTTTTCGGTATTGTGCTTTAAGTTCTATCAGACTTTATACAGGTTGAACTTAGTCGAAATTGCCTGGTAGCGCCTTAAGCGGTCAGTCACACAGGAGAAATTCTGACGTGTTCAGAATGCCCCCCGTGTATCTCTATTTAACGTAATACAACACAAAGATCACAAAACTGATCGCTTGAACACTTGACCGTGTGACCACTCTCTCTCTGAGAGATCCAAATTTCCTATAGTTTAAAGGCAGAGTTTGTAATTGTGTATTACTAATTGGTTTGGCAAATAAAGTCTGAAATTATAATATTGTTTTTATCTTTCATCAATAATAATCAAATATTTACACAATGGATGTTTTATTCAACTTCTTTGATTTCAAGTGATAAGGCAGAAACCTTGTTTAAGATTTCCGCTGTATAAATATTTTTATAAGAATATAAAAGAGGTTTAACACTTTACTATCTGATACTAGGTTGATAATAAGGTGATAAGACAAATACAGTCATGATGAAAGCTGTGTATGAATATGTTATAATATTATGTATATGTAGGTATTAAGTGTATTTGAATGAGAAAATAAATGATAAAACATTTAAAAACAAGTTTTTATTAAATTTCTTCTAGTTTAAGCTTTTGAGTGAATATATTATTTTCCTTTTAGGACTTTGTCATCATCATCCCACTTGCAATTTATTGTTTTCTTCTCGAGCAATCCATTAACCTAAAAAATATTTGGTTTAGCGGCTAGCGCACACAGTAGGTACCAATTATATAAAATGCCTTACAAGGCATGAATAAGGGATTAAAAAACTTATAAATTGCCTTTTTATGTTACTATCAGTTAGAATAATACCTATTTGAAAGCACAAAAAAACGTAGTTCAAGTTCAACTTACTTGAAAGTAAACTTTATTGTTGTATTGCAGTAATGCATGTAATACACAAGTTTGATGCATTCCAGACTTTTTAAGGTTATTTAACGTAGGTATAAGGATAAAGTTTATCAATTTCTTACAACATATCAACTACATAATATATTTTGTTCAAATTTTACCCATTTTTATTTTCTCTACTTCTTCTTCTTTTTTATAATGGTCGACTCCACAGATTAGAGTATATAGGTCGACTCGGTAAGTTGCTAATGTCAGAGAACTAAAGAGAGCTCTAAAGTTTGTAGTTTGTACTAATATGCCGTAATATTATTAATATAGTGTACTAAATCATACTTTATATTATAATTAATAAATAAACATTAAAATACTTTTGCCAATTGTTATAATTCACAAATTATTGAGAATCAGTGTTGCAATACAAATTTCAAATAATTTGAGAGTTTAAATTAAATTGCAGCCATACTTAAATACTTACAGTGGGGAACACTACATTACAGCATTAGTAGTGCAACGAATCATCAATTTGTATAAATGATAATTAATAATAGAAGAATATATTCGTTGTGTATTATAAGATTAATTATTAATTATGATAAAAAAATCAAAATCTTTTACAACTTGAGTTACAATTTTTCCGTTTACCTACCTATAATATATTATATAAAGACAGTGTTGCAACATTTAAAATATTTACATTTGCCGTGCGCCTTTGCAAATAAACAATCTATTTATTTAATAATATATCATTATACTTTAATATTTAATGTAATTATAAAGTAAAGAAATATATCCCATAAATATCATCATCATTGGCTATGCCCTTTATATTATGTGCGTTTCTTAAAAAAAACATAATGTCGTTATGTCAAGTTTGAATTTTGACGTTTCCTAATGTCACCTACATGCTCGTCTGACGTATCAAATCCATTCATAAACAACCAAACTGGGTTCAAATCCAGCCAGAAGAATATGAGGTTATAATACAAATAAAGAACAAGGCAGTTGTAGATCGAAAACTGAACTGCCTGGAATCGTGCACTTTTCGTAAACGGTCATAATAGCCCTGCAGATTAGTAAAAAAAATCGATAGTCTGAAATACTCGAGCGCGTCAGATTAAGATATTGGGGGTTGATTTTAGTGTTTTAAGACTAAATTTAACTAATCTGACGATAAGTCCTTGACGCCGCCGAGTTATAGGGTTGCAAACTTGTAAAAAAAACGTTAATCCGGCATTCTCGAGCGCGATTTTTTTATTTTTTATTTTGATGAATATAATTTAAAACTTACTAAAAATACAAAATCTGCCGGTTTCCTCATGACCGGAAGTGTGGAGGAGCCATTTCGTCTTCCGGAAAACGCGTTGCGGCATATAAGTCGCGACTCGCGAACGATACATTTTACAAAAAAAAGTTTAAATACGACGACCTCTGTGGCTCAGTGGATAGCACGTTGGTAACTTAAGCCGGAGGTCGCGGGTTCGAATCCCGCCGACGGAACAAAAAGTTTTCAATGTTCCTGGGTCTTGGATGTGTATTAAATATATTTATCATAATATAATAAAAATCTTGAATATATGTATTATAGTATAAAAGTATTAAATATATTTCCGTTGTCTGGTACCTGTAACACAAGTCCTTTAGGTACTTAGCATGGGGCCAGACTGACGTGGTGTGAAGTGGTGTGAATAGATATTATTATTTATCTATCGCTTTATGGTCATTCTTAAATTCCCCGTTTTATCAAGGAGAAAGAAAGGAAAAAAAAGAAACCAAAAAACCTTTCCGGTCAGATTAAGAGAACCCACCAATATTTTTGTCAGATAAAGAAAATATGCTTTCAGGATACCGAGATAAACCTCCCCTATGAAAATCTGACGCGCTCGAGTATTTCAAAAAAACTTTTTTTTTGCATTTTCAAAAATTCATCGTAACTTATCGTTACGCCGAAATCGTCAGTTTTTTTAAAGGAAGCTTCCTTGGGGCCTACTTAACACCCCTTCCAAAAATCTGACGCGCTCGAGTGAATTTTTTTTTTTTGCATTTTTGACTACTTTATATGCCTACCCCCACCACGCAAACCGGCAGATTAGTATACCGATGTTATCAGAGGCACTTGGGGCATACGTAGTATGAATATGTGACGCGCTCGAGAATGCCCAAGTAACTGTTTTTTTTACATTTTTGAAAAACCGTACACGCCAAACCCACAGCTAAAATGGTTTTTACCATACGAGCTTTTCTTTTCGAAATTATTTTATCTTTCGATTTTGATAGGTCTTGACGGCGCCGTTGAATTACGCCATTTAGCTACCTCGCCTCCCTAACCATTATCGAACCGCTCATTCCATCATTTTTACCGCTCATTCAGTTCCAATAACTGAATGAGCGGTAAAAATGATGGAATGAGCTGCACAATATTTTTTTTATTACTGTTTATGTCGCAATAATTAATCAACCGCCATAAAAATTAAATAACTGCTCAATATTTTTTTCAACTGATCATTATAACATCTCAAATATTTAAATAACTGCTCAAAAAATTTGTTCCTATTTTCATTGACAGTGATATTATTTTTTTTACAAAAATAATAACTTTTTTATAGTTCTAACAAAATAACCGATGCATAGTTTTTTTTAATAAATGATTCGGTTATTTAAAAAAAGTACCTACTTAAATAAAAAGTATAATTTTCTCCTATTTCGCCCTATGAAAAACGCGGCGAGCGTCGTAACCGCTGCTGTACAAGGCGCGCTGTATTTTAATGTCCTTTACGTCGATATTCGTACTGACTCAGGTACTGACAGACATCGACCTGCTAATTTTAGGGACAGCCTTAACTGTCAATGTATAATTCGTCATGTTTGATGCACAGATATTTCTCCAAAAACTATTATTTCTCAACTAACAATATTATTTACATAACAATTATAATAATAACGTAACACCAGCTAATGCAGAACTTACGTCGTATATAAAGTTTATATCTAAAACTCATTATTTTATCGATCATGTTATGCAAATAGTTCATTATTTGCAGCAGAACCCTGTTAAACGTCAAATTACTCATTCAATAACAGGAGCCCTTTTCGAGTGACGTTGGAATTTCGGCTCAATCGCCTTGACGATAAAGAGCGAAGTCACCTAAACGACCGGTCATGTCGTTGATATTGTTTTGGAAAGTTTTAAGTTTATTTCCTGTGCCCTTAAAATTTTTATCGTTTTAGTGGAAAGTTAGAGTCTACAGGATACCATATATTTTAAATTGTTGTTTATTATATTATTGTATCTCTGATATACGTATAGCCATACCAGCTGAAAGTTCAAAGGCTGTATTTATAAAATGCGAATAACTGCAGTTATAATATTATAGAGTTTAATTAGGTACTTTATTATACTCGTATATTTTAACCCAAAAACTATAACAACATAATAACTACTTCTAATGTAACGTATACGTGAGTTTTAAGTACTTATATCTTTATCTATTGTCTATGCTCTTATCTTCTTAGATACATTAAGGTATTTTATATCCACCTTAGGTTTCCACACAACACACTAATAATTGACAAGTCTCTATTGTCCGCTTGGATTATATATGTCGCAGTCATCTAGTTCAATCTGCGGTTCGATTGAATGACTAGCGCATTCATTGAATGACTCCATTCAATTGAATGACTCGGCCGAACGTCGACTGAACGATCGTCCCTCAACGTTCAACTAGTTAGCGATAAACATAGCCCTTTGAAGAGAGCGGATATGAAATCAGTCAGACAATTGAATGTATTTATTTTTAACGGAATAGGAAATTATAAGAACAGTATATAATTCTTAGGTAATTAATAGCAATGTAGGTATTACTCCGTCTGTCCAATACGATTGGATTTGGTTAGGTTAGATGGCAAGGCGGGAGCGTAGCGCGGCGAAGCTCCCGCCTTAGCCATCGTGGTTATTTTTTTGTAAACCACCCAGAAGTAGCCGTCGCCTCATAATTGAAGCCAGTTTCTAGATTAACCTATTATTACGCCACCAACAAATACTTAAAAAAAATCATAGCATTCCATTTAACGACTTCACTATGATGACGTTTAGTCAAGACGTTAAACGTTACAGTCAGCGTCTTGACTAATTGTCCTTCAGTCATTCAATAGAACGGTGTCATTCAATGAATACGCTAGTCATTCAATCGAATCACAGATTGAACCAGATGACTGCGACATATACAAAAGGTTTCAGATCCTTCCAGATGTACGTGATAATATATCCAGTCGCCAAATCCCCTTTGTTGTTTTAGTAGCGGCCATAATAATAAAGGAAAATTAAGACGTACTTACCTCACTAAATATGTTGTTGTTGTTTGTGTCTTATAATTTGGAATATCAATTTGACAGAATCAGCAATATTCATGAGGAATAAGTAAAACATCACTTATCAATAGGGTTGCAAAGGTTAAAGGTAATATTGGAATATTTTAATAACTTTTAGGGCCTGTTTCACCACTTCCTGATAAAGTGCCGGATATGCATCGGATCCACAACTTATTTGACAGATTCTCTATACTCTATCTGTCAAGTTAAGTGATGGATAGCCAGAAAGTGCAGGTAAAACAGGCCCTTGATATTATTGATCTGTTAGTTGTTACTTATACATAGTTACTTTAGTATGATAATATTTTAAGATAATATATTATCCTCAGAACTTACCTCACGGCTAAGCGACTCTGGTCGAAAGTTCTCGTCACTATTGGCACTCGTAAGTTGACTTTCATTTAGACATTGAAGAGACCCCGTTTTAGGAGAACTCTGTAGTTGGCTGGTACGTTTCTTGAACATTTCAGTAGTATTCCTTAAAAACGTATCCATCTTCTTTCTAAAAAACGACGGTTTTCTCTCGAGCGGCTTTTTCCCTATGTAGCTCAAGTTTAATTCCGATTGTGACAAACCTTCGCTTCTGGATAAAATAGATTGGTCCAGTGATAGCTTTCTCATCCTTCTCGAATCGGGCCTCACAAAATTTGTTGACTTTAGTCCAATATTTTCATTCACCGAGTCGAGATCTTTTTCTTCACTCTTAACTACACTATCATGACTTACGTTATCTTGTTTATGTAATGTTTCATTTTCCACTAAAATTTCAATACTATTATTAGCATTATTAGGAACCTTTAATTCAACTGGATTTTCACTTCCTCGTCTTTCTTCTTCTGAATTGATTTCCATATTACTATTGCATGTTACGACATTAGGGTTGGTAGCGCTCGCCAACTCATAAGAATCCTCACTCTTCGAATCCGTTTCTTTGGAGGAACCTTGTTCGAAATCACTAGTATTTGGTACCTCCTCACTTTTACCTTCTTTTTTAGGAGAATCCTCGTCTGCTACGGTATCCATTTTGTATCACAAATTCTTACAATTATTACATCTAAATAGCTTATCACAAAATTAGAAAATACTCAACTACTTCCCTATTATTTTACGTGTAACTATTTAACACACAACACTCCACTGTAGATAACATCTTATTATTAGTGTTATATAGGTCACAATTCACTGAACCGCTTCTCATGGTCACTCATTATCAGATGCGATGTGTTATTTCACCTGTGTAAATGCTTGCGGTGAAGGAATGACGATAACACTATCGACTGAATGAATGTCAACTGTTCGGCACAGATAATAAATATTATGATAGCGCTCATCAACGCTCATGTAGGCTAACTGGACTATCGCCGTTTCGCAAGCAAACAATGGTAGAACGAATGTTTGTATAGGATTACGTCGCCTTAAAGATTTTAAGACTCATTATTGCTAACTGTTTTTGCTTCTTTATTACAATAAAATTTTTATCATTCTGTTCATTTACTTGACAATTAAATTATTATTAATCGGCCAAGCGATTCAGCGCGTAAGTTAGTTGCGCAAGCCGGGCATCTCGGATTCGAATCTCGCCGAAAAAGAGTTTTTTTTTGGGTTTCTTAGTCACGCATTTGTATACTTCTGTGTCTAATACCTGTAAAACAAGTTCTTCAGAATTAATTAGCATAGGGTTTGGTTGCGTGTCTGATTGATGTTGTGTGTATCGTCGTTTGATATTATTTTATTTCAGTACTTATTTATTTTTATACCTATACTTAACTCCTTATTGTAATATATTCTTTTATTAAAAAGTATTTACTCAAAATCTGCCTAGAGGGTTGTCAGTTTCTGATTAGCTTGATGACAAACGGACGGAAAGTTGTTACACTAAATATAGCATTGGAAACTTTCCGTGAAAAATTATTGTGGAGTAGCATAACGATAAGGATTTTAATAGCCGCTTGACTAGCTAATAACTCAGCCATTTTAAAATGGTAAAACTCATTACTCCAACTCATTAAAACATATTAATCGGCCACTCTCCAGTTTGGCATTATTTGCCTAATTATTACGTAACCTTTTATTTTCTTCGTTGATTTGACTTGAACACATTGAGATATTAAGGGCCCGGGTTACCCTCGAAATTTTCATACATTCTTAATACCAAAATGATTTTCTCATACGAAAATATTTAACATGTTTGAGTTATTTTTCAGCTTAAGATAGTAATTACCTAGGGTCCTGAACAAAATTTTTTTACAAAATATTTAAGTACTAAAAAAAATTTTTTTGTGTTTAAATATTTTTTAGTAAATTTACTACTAAATATTTAAACACCAAAAAATAGACAAAAACACTAAAAATATATAATTAAATAATAAATTTACTACAAAATATTTAAATAATAAAAAATATTTTTTAAAGTTTAAATATTTTGTAGTAAGTTTACTATTTATTTATATATTTTTTAGTGTTTTTGTCTATTTTTTGGTGTTTAAATATTTAGTAGTAAATTTACTAAAAAATACTTAAACACAAAATTTTTTTTTTAGTATTTAAATATTTTGTAAAAAAAATTGTTCAGGACCTAACTAACCTAACTCAAATATGTTAAATATTTTCGCATGAGAAAATGATTTTGGTATTAAGAATGTATGAAAATTTCGAGGGTAACCCGGGCCCTTAAAGAAATGAAAGATACGAACATAATAATAAATGAGGCATGTAACAGTTAATTAAAGTTTTTTAGATAAGACTTAAAAATTTATGGGTACGGTAATTGGACAAATGTAATGTTCTAAGTGACAGTACACGTCCGTACAACGACACAGTTTGCAAAAACTAGCTTATGGCAACGTACGTAGGCCAAACTATGTAATATAAACATAATAAAAATCTAATTTAAACATAATTTAAAAATAAAGATTACGGTAATCAGAAAAGTTTGTAACCAAATCTACGGTAATTAGATACTCACGTGCTTTATCAGCATGACATTAACATTAACGATGTGGGACCGCTGATAGGCCGTAGCACATACTAAGGAGAAGCGACCCGTGCACTTGTAATATGCCAATTCCTGTTATTTTTGGGTGGGCATCCGAAAACAGCAAGCGCGGCGTTACGGTAATTAGGACTTTTGATAGGACAAGCGATTATTTCATGATAACTATTTATAGGCTGGGCCTATTGAGTTGATATTTTGCAATGCGATAACCAATGTTCATAAGCGTTTAAAACGATGAACAGATGAAAGTAAATATGTACGATAAAAAATTACAAGCAAGTTTCGAGATCAAGTTGGCATGGAGACGCGTTACGTTAATTAGAAAAACACAGGTTTTTTTTAACACGACTTCAATTAATTTAGCCTGAATTACTTAAATTAGAAGCCTGTGTTTATGTTTGTAGCTAGATACTGATGCTATCTACCGTTTAAAAATATTGAATCGGTACTTGAAGATAATATTACAGAGTACACAAGCCCGGGGCACGTAGATTTTGTTCTCCGGAGAATGGCTATAATATAACTTATCAAATTTTACTTTCATAGCCTAAACCGACGTATGCCAAAAGTATTTCTGATCCAGCGAATTGATGGTAGAGTTTTCTTGAAACTATGGCGCATCAATGAACGCGTGATTTTACCGACTATTAATTATTATAGTAAATTAACAAATCCCATTTGTTAATTTATAACAAAATTATAACGAAACCAAATAGTTATTCCATACTTAATATTATAAATGCGAAAGTGTGTCTGTCTGTTATTACCTCATCACGCCCAAACCGCTGAACCGATTTTGCTGAAAGGTATGAAGATACTTTGAGTCCCGGGAAAGGACATAATATAGGACTAGGGTTGCCATATCTAAAATTTGGAAAACAGGACAAGACGCGTGATAACCCTGGATTTTGGAGTCATAAAGCCGGACATATCAACAACTAACAAGATCTTTTAAACATATTCAATGTAATAAAAAACAGTTGAAAATGTCATGTTCGTGGTGTCTCGCGGGCGGCCCAAATTTTTTTATTTTTTTTAAATCGGTCTACAAATGAAACCTTCCCCGGACGCTCCCCGGATGCCCTCTAAACTAGGACAAATCCAGGGAAACCCGGACGGATGGCAACCCTATATAGGACACTTTTTATTCCGCAAAATGTGCTTTTCTCGCGCAATAAACGAATGTTGGCCCAACGGAGTTGCGGGCGTCATCTAATAACAAAATAAAATCAAAGTAATAATATTTAAACTACAGTCTACTACATCTTTACCAAAGATAAACAGACGAACATAATATAACCTCCTCCTTTTTGGAAGTCGGTTAAAAAAAGGATGACTAAGCTATTTTGCAGTATTCCTATTTGAACCTACGCAATCGGCAATTTGGGTAATTTATTTCCTTTTGGCCGTAATGGTTTAAAATGGGGGATGAACGGGGTATGGAGGTACAGTCGGCGGTGTCAACATGGAACAGGCGTGACGCGGACCAAAGCCTACTCGCCTACGCACATCGATTGATCACTACACACAGAAATTCTAAATAGAGCCATCCATGTGTGACGTTACGGGAAATTCTGACTTACATAGCCTCCCGGGTATAGGGCGCTTTTGAAGCCGTCCCTATAGCCTGAGCGTTGTGGTATAAATTGATGGGTAGTGAGTCACTACCAAATATCTTTATCCTCACTAGTCACTACTAGTGACGTCATGATAAACATATTTGGAAAATTGAGAACTAAATATGTATGTATGCATGGATGGTACTATGTCTTAATTATTAACTGACTTCAAAAAAAGGAGGTTATTAATTCGACGCGTATGTCATGTATGTAATATTTCCAGAACTGCCCAATTTTCGTGTATATCTATATCAGCGTCTGAACAAATGTAGCTAATTTCCAAAGTGTATGTATGAATGTATGTTTTTATGTTTGTGTTCGCATATCTCTGGAACTACCATTCCGATTTCAGTAATTATTTTTTGTTGTACTAGGTGTTGTTCAATTTAGGGAATAATGCAAGTTTCATTAAAATTGATTCAGTAGTTTTGGAGATTCCGTATCTCCTTTCTAAATCTTTCGTTTATCTTATCGTTTTAATTCTCAATTCTAACAGCGTTATTCATAAAAAGTTGTTAATCAGCGACTTAAGCATGATTTAACTAATTAGTTGATTAAGCCCTAAGAAATGATTAAAAATTTTGTATTCATAAACGTTATTTAAAAGTTGCTTAACTAAACGTCACTTAACTTTTTTTACTACAGCAATTTTTTGGTACAAATGGTAGGAATCTGGCTGTATGCATGACGACGTCAAATAGTAAAGCCATTTTAAAAAAAAAGTTCTGTTCTCTCAGTGTCAAGTGTCAGTGTGCTGTCAATCTTGTCGCTTCGATTTCGTTTCGTAATTCGTTCGGAAGTGTCTAACGTGCCGCTAGCGGTCGTTTAGCGATGCCCGCTAAAATAGGCTAAAATATCGTTGTTGACATAATAAGGAGGAAATCGCTAGTATGCCGCAAGTGGTATTTTAGAAGGAAGTGGCTAGCGTGCCGCTATTGGTCGTTTATAGGGTAGAGGCTAGGGTACGGAAGGGAATAGGGTAGGGTAGGGAAGGGAATAGAGTAGGGAATTGGGCCTCCGGTAAACTCACTCACTCGCCGAAACACAGCGCAAGCGCTGTTTCACGCCGGTTTTCTGTGAGCGCGTGGTATTTCTCCGGTCGAGCCGGCCCATCCGTGCCGAAGCATGGCTCTACCACGTAAAGAACGCGTCTAAACAAATGTGCCAAATTTCAAAAGTGTATGTTTGTATGTTTTTATGTTTGCGTTCGCATATTCCGGAAGTACAAGTCCGATTTGAGTAGTTCTTTTTTTGTTGTCCAAGGTATGGTTGAACATAGGGAATACTGTAAGTTTCTTCAAAATCGGTTCAGTTGTTTTTTGGGATACGGAATTTTAATTCTTATCACTTTGTTTTGTTACACATTGTAAGTAAATCTATCACAGAACAATATGGTCATAATATTTTTCTAGTATCATAAATGTTTATGAGCCACGTTCTAAATATGGTACTTATCCGTCTTAGTCACCGATAGTAGTTGTTCTAGCTGATAACATAAATTAATGTCGTACTATCGTTACAAAAATAAATCGGTCAAAAGTAAACTCTATAAAAGTGAACATAATCCTCCTTAAACTCAGTCTTTCCCAAAGTGGGCGATAACGCTCCCTTGTGGGCGCTCAAGGCCTGAAGGGGGGCGGTGCCGTGTGGCACCTTGGATCATCTGTAAATTCATTTCGACTGGATGCATTTTTACCCGACTACGGCGAAGCAAAAAGGAGGGTTATGATTTTGACCTGTATGTATGTATGTGGGTATCGTAACCAAATGGCAAAAAACGGAACACTTATGGATTCGTCCTGTCTGTCTATCTGTCCGTCCGTATGTCACAGCCACTTTTCTCGGAAACTATAAGAGCTATACTATTGGTATTGGTAAGTAGATGTAGTCTGTGAACCGCATTAATTCATCAAGCCCCAAGCGGTCGCACGCAACCGCGAGGACAATAGATTTAAAGCTATTTATTGTGTGTCGTTTTTCCAGATTTAATGGAATGTAAAAATTTTAGGGGTCCCCATAAGCACAACTGAAACAAAGGATGCGTGTGAGGCATCTATAGATAGGTCTTCAAAAATGATATTGAGGTTTCTAATATAATTTTTTTCAAACTTGAATATTTTGCGAGAGAGACTCTTCCAGAGTGGTAAAATAAACGTATGTCCCCAACTCCCCACCCCCCTCTAACTTCTAAAGTAGGAGTTTGATAAGTCTAAAAAAATATAATATAATATGATGTACATTACTATAAAAACTAACAACGAAAATTGGTTTGAACGAAATCTAGCAAGTAGTTTTTTTATACGTCATAAATTGTAAACCTTTATTTAACTTTCATTAAATCAACTGAAATATAAAAATAAATCAAAATCTTTTAATTTCATAAAAATAAACCTTACTGCAGCTGCCGCGGAACCCTTCATGGGCGAGTCCAACTCGCACTTTCTCACGGTTGCAAAATGGCAGCCATTTTATTTTTTACTCGGACTCTCATACTAATTTGACCAATACTTTTCATGTAAATGTCCTATGGACATAATAAAGGTCTCATTTGATAGCTAAACACGTAGACTACAATTATGCAGGAATTATTAAAGATGTGCAGATCATGCCGATCATGGCTGACTAGCCGACTAGCCGATTAGTCGGCTGAAAAAAAGCCGACTAATCGGCTGACTTAACTAGTCAGCCAAGACGATCAATGTAGTTTCGGAAGTTTCCGTAACGTTTTTTTAGGTACTGCTGATTTGCGGGTAAGTCACACACGCCGCCTGCGAAAGTGTCGCATCGTGTCATGTTTACTTCGCGTACGTTAAGTATATCGACACGTCGGCACTTTTTTCCGACTTTTTAATTTTCTTAGAATAAAACATATAAAAATAAACGTTAATCGAAAATAGTTAGGGTTTTTGTGTATTTTTTTCGGTTTATTGGCTTGTTGTGAAAAATCTAGGGTTAGTTTTTTGTCTGTCTGTCTGTATGTTTATTCCAGCATCACACGAAAACTACTGATTTTAGCAGATATATATTTGTCTTCTTGCAACTTAACATCTGGTTTATAAAAAAAATCACCCCTCTAAGGGGACAAAAGAGACTAGGGTCCGATTTTGTTTCAAACTTTTTTCTTTACCACGAACAATAATGATTCGATTTGCATACGGTTTTCGCAGATATAATTATACTACCTATAATATTATTTTTGCCTTCTTCCAACTCAACATCTGGTGTCTAAAAATGCCCCACCCCTATAAGGGGACCAAAGAGGGGGCCAGATTTTGTATCAAACTTTTTTCTTTAATAGACCTACTTCATATTATTAACTGTGTTTTCAAACTTACCATCTGGTGTATAAAATACCCCTCTTAGGAGACAAAAGTGGGGGTAAGATTTTGTAATACTAATGAAGTAGAAATACTGTAAATGGCAAAACAACTTTTGTCGGGACAGCTAGTATCTGGGGACACGGTAGTGTCCCCGCCGAGAAGAGCCAAGCGAAGCGCAAGAGCATTACCTACCTTTTCTCGAAGTGTTTCGCCGTTTTTTTGAACCTTTATAGAATTGGTTTCCATTGTAACAGATAGTTCATATTTTCAGGATATGATGTCATTAATAGACTTATTAGGCATAATATAAGAGTTATTCAATGGAGACTTTGTAAGTCTAAGTCTAAGTAACTCACTTTAGATTTTATTGATATCACCAATTTCGTCACTGACACACTGACACACCGAGGATCATCAAAATGTTTGGCAGTGCTAGAAAGCTTTAATCTAAGTTTAGTATACAACCAACAAAAAAAATAATAAACTAGTAATTTTCACTCCCCACCCCCTAAAATCGGGGAGGTGGATTTGGGTACGGAACCCTAAAAAGAAATGTACATAACCGTTGTGGCGTAGTGACTATAAGTAATAACGTATACAATGTATTAGTATAAGAACCCATGTATTAGGTTTAAGTGGGGATCAAAAATCAATAGCCTATCATTGACGCGTGAAAAAAATTGATTAAAAAAATTCTCCGCCGGGAAACCGGGTCTCAATATAAGGGTCTGTTAAAAATATCTCGTAAGTTATGTTGAGTGGCCGCAAACCCTCGAGTTGAGGTTAAGCAGATTTCGGTATTGTGGCCTGTAGGTCATGTCCTTTGTTATATCGAAGAACAGACCTCTTACGATGCCTTGTTATCGAGAATTTTGAATAAACTTTATCTATATTATGTTTTTAGGTAAATTTTGTTCGAAGCTAATAATCAAATGTGATCTTAAGAGAGCTCACAAGCATTCTTAAATATTAATCTTAGTTCTGCAAAGAAGAAGATACGTTTTTGTATGGAACCCGTACCCTAGCTGTAGCATTTTATTGTATGAAGAAAAATGTCTACAACTCTAAACCATGGGATAAAAAATTGACGAAGGTAGAAGGTAAAAAAAGTACAAAAACAATGAAAAAACACCTTGAATTATTGCGTCAATTTATAGTGTTGCTAGTAAGGAATAATTTATAAAAAACATAAGTAAAGTGTCTTATTTTATTGATTTGTTTAATAAAATGCTGAAAATCTAACCTTTCCTTGATTTAATCGTGTACTAGCTGTCTATATGGTTGTTTGTACTAGGTATATGGCTGTTTTGCCATATAAAGTATTTCCAATTTCGCTCATTATTATTTTATTGAAGTGACTAAATAAGTATGGCACCATGGCAACGTTCATCGCTATCCCGTCGGCCGTCGCACAAAAAATGCATTCTGTCAATTCTATGTCAAATGTCATAAAATCATAATGTTACATTAAAAAAGTTTATTTAAATACAATATTGAATAAACTTTTTCTTGTCCAAAGCGCTAAAGTTAGAGTAGAAAGCAAAAATTTTTATAATTACCCGCGATTTTTTTTATTTTTTCTGTCATATTCTTCTTCTCCGGACAATAACAAACACATCAAAAAGAAATGGTAAAATCGGTCCAGCCGGTCAGGCGTGATGTCGTGATCACGCGAAATGTGGATTCAATTTTATAATATACAGAGTGTAACAAAAATGAGTGATAATACTTTATGGTGTGTATATTGTGTTCCTTGTAGAGAGTTCACTGTGAAAGTAGCAGCGCTGAAAGACCTTTTTTTTTAACTTTTGTATGGGGAAACTCGTGACGCTCGGGCCCTTGCCCATACAAAAGTGAAAAAAAATCGTCTTTCGGCGCTGCCACTTTCACAGTGAACTCTCTAGAAGAAACACGTACACACCCTAAATTATTATCACTTATTTTTGTTACACACTGTATAGTGTAGGTATATAGATAGACTATCACTTTAGTGAAATTAAAGGGCATCAGAATTCATAATATTATTAAAGCGGTTGGAAAATATTTAGAAATTAACATCAAAAGTGACACACCGAATTTATTTGTCAAAAGGGTAAAAACAAGTTTAATTAAATACCTTAGATGACGAGTCATCGAGTCAGGAAGATTTACATTATATCCATTGTTCATAATAATTATATAAAACAGTTTAAAGGTTACTTCTTTGTGTCTGGTACATCAAACTCGCTGACTTGAGAGTCCACCAGTTGCTTGCTCCTGAGCTTGATCATCGCGTGGCTCGGCACGTTTGGGTCCTCCATCTCAAACTCTATGAGACCTGTATAGAGACATAATTATGAGTATACACAATCCATCCATACATAAATGCGAAAGTGGGTCTGTCTGTCTATTCGACTGCCTGTCTTTCTGTCTCTTTGTCTGTTATCTCATGACGCCCAAACCGCTGAACCGATTTTGCTGATATTTTACATGGAGTTACTTTGAATCCCGATAAAGGACATAAAGTACTTTTTATCCTGGAAAAATGTACGGTTCCCACGCGATAAATGAATTTTGCCGCAACGGAGTTGCGGGCATCATCTAGTATTATTATTATAGCTCTTTAGACACTAGTTAAACATTAATATATTTCAATTTCATTGCAGAAAAGTGTAGTTGGTACCTAAATGAAGGTTTTGGTTGACGCACAAGACATATATTAGCACAAACGTCTACCAAAAACGGTCGTGAAAAAAGTAATAAGTAGATACTTTTAATAGTTTAAAATAAATTAATATTGATTTGGTAGTAATATAATATATAATTTAACGTATACGTGAGAGTAGTTTGATACATCAATCTATTTCCTACCCAATAGTCGTCTTTATCAGAAGTGCAATAATTTTAGTATACATTTAATATTCATATTAATTGTATCATGCACTGAGCAAATTGAGTTGTAAGTCTGTGATCAAATGTAAGCAATATTGGTTATAGCAGTATTGAATCTGTCATAGACGATAGTGAGGGGAGCGATTGAATCCGGCTATGTCTATACTGCTGTAATATTAGGGCCCAAGCACATAACCGCGATGCGACATAATATAATATTATGTCGCAGTCATCTGGTTGAATCTGCTATTTGATTGTCTAGCGAATTCATGGATTGCTTATTATCTTAAGAACTACTGGAGCAATTTTTTATGTTTTTGGCTAACATGAATAATAGACCACGTGAAGGGACATATTGTATGCTATATGCTATATGTATTTTGCGGAAAAATGTACGGTTTCCGTGAAATTCCTTAATTACGCGGGCGAAGCCGCGCTGTTCATCTAGTATAATAATATAATATGTCACTAAGCATTCATCATATTAATTTGGGTGATGCAAAATTCTATACCGATTGCGTCCTCCGCTTATGCCCTAAACTTAGCCTGACCTGTAAAATAATCCGTTTACGATCAAAGAAGCGACATGACCACTGTTATTGATTAATCCAGTAATTGAAGACCGCAGACCAAACCTAGACCGGATCCACCAAATTCCGTCCCTAGTTGCCCAAGTTATTAATTAGTACGAAAGCAGAGTTTCAGAAATTCAATTTGTGTGATATATGGTTGGTTGTTTTGAGTATTTCTATTTTGAGAAACATGTTGAATGTATTTTTACGATTGCTAATTAATTTAATTGTCAATATCGATATTATCGTCAACTAGATGATGCCCACAACTCCGTTGCGCCAAAACTCGTCTATCTCGCGCCGGAACCGTACATTTTCCCGGGACAAAAGTATCCTATGTCCTTTCTCGGGGCTCAAAGTATATCCATGCCAAATTTCAGCAAAATCGGTTCAGCGGTTTGGGCGTGAAGAGGTAACAGACAGACAGACAGACACACTTTCGCATTTATAATATTAGTATGGATATAATAATTATTGCTGACTTATTTTTCAACTAGACGGTGTCCGCATTTTTCTCTATTGCGCGGAAACCATACATATTCTTCGATGCAAATTAATACGCGAGCGAAAAACTTTGGATCCCTTTTGACCAAAAATGCAAAAACGTAGGTGATTGAAATTTTGCACAGTTATAGTTTATTTATATGGTCAAGGAGTGCATCGAGCTAATATTATTTTGAAACTATGCTTTTATCATACATTTTTTTAACAAATAAAACATTACACACACTACAACACAGTACACAAATACTAGGAGATTTTGATTGACAAGCCTACACACGAATTGCACTCTTTTATTTATGGTTGAAGTCTATTGTCAAATTGAAAATCGATTTAGTTTTTTTATTTAATCTTATAAATACTGTTAGACAATAAATATTACACGGCCAGTATATCATCATTTGACTTTATTAATCTGAGACTATTGCAGGAATTATATCTAAAAAATAATAAAGTCAATATTTTGACAATAGAATATCAAAAGATAAGCGTTGCAATTTGAAACTTATAATTTAATTTTAGGGTTCCGTACCCAAAGGGTAAAAACGGGATTACTGAGACTTCGATATACCGGTTTTCAAAATTCTTGTTTTGCTGTATAGGATATAATCTTAATTTTGTATAACGATTACGAAAGTGGTGAGCTGATGATGGAATCTATGAGTAATCGAGGGAAACCCTTGAAATTCATCAAAACACTCACAGTGGGTAAAATGTTGTTGAGTGGGTAAAATGAGTAAAAAGTGAAAAAAAAATCGTCTTTCAGCGCTGCTACTTTCACAGTCAACTCTCTACAAGGAACACGTACACACCCTAAAGTATCATCACTTATTTTTGTTACACCCCGTATAAAAGATAGAAGATGTCTTTCCCCGGGACTCGTGGTATCCATTCCCAATTTTATTTACATTAGTGAAGCGGTTAAAGCGTAAAAAATTAACAGACATACATAATATTAGTACCTCAGTACATATATTAATACCTGTGTCAGCAATGACATCTTCCTTGAAATTGTCCTTCATATACTTGGAAAGGGTGTTATGGTAGAATAGATTGGCGTTCGCTCGAGTCGTATCAGATATCTCTATCTTAGACGCCGCTTGCATCAGCACATTTAGTTTCTGACGAGCAATCGACAGTAATTTGTCCACTGAAAAAAGAAAATGTTATGTTCATACGAGCTTAAAACTTTCATACGAGCTTAAAGCTTAAAACTTTGAACGAACCCAAAATTCGTTCAAAAATTCGTGTTAGGAAAACAAATTTTGTACTAAGTGCGTTGTGTTCGTTGATAAAATATGGCGCAGACTACGAGTCACAAAACTTTTTACATTTTGAAATTAGGTGCTAGATCATAATATTATTATGTATTTACATACATTAAAAATACGCCCTAATAACCCTACTCTAAAGTTCAATATATTAGTGTTTATTTTATAGTAGGTAGTCTCAACAGCCCAAAACATTATTTTCATCAAAAGGGCTATCCTTAAATGAATAAATTAGGTCAACCTTTAACTAACTAACGGCCGTTCCCAATATTTGATCTATCTCTTACTTGAGATAGGAATAGCTCACATTAGACATTAGCTCCATATATTTTATGTCAATTCTATGTCAGCTGCGATCGGTTGTATGTCAAACTAGAGATAGATTGAATATAGGGAACGGCCATAAAAGGGTTTCAACTTTCATCTTTATGTTAAGGTTTTGACAACTTACAATCTGCCTCCACTTCGGGTACTTTTTGCGTGAAACTGTCTGGCAAATCCAGAGCTTGTTTAAAAGAGGGTGGCGGTCCTTGGTTTTTCTGAACATTCGGTGAACCTATCAACGTAACAATTATTAATTAATATTACTAATATTATAAATCCACGCATAATCAGCTGAACCTATTTAGATGAAGTTTCGTCGTTTTTCGTTTAATCAGTACACAATATAATATGAATTTGATCTACCGAAATTCAATTAAAAATTTTCTAGCTGAGTTTTTCTCGAATTAGAACCCAATCATATCTTGTTAAAATCATAATTGCTGCATTTAAATGCCTTAATTATTTATTAAAAATAATAAAAGAACTTAAGTTCTCACTTTATTACGTACTCAATAATTATAGTTACTCCAATTCTTATTGGTGAAAAGGCTCTTAAAAGTTTGGCGCAGTGTTTTTCGAACTATACGATACGATCATTTTAGTAATTATTGTCTAAGCCTCTATTAGATGCTAAGCGTTGATTGCGTCTTATTTCGAAAAAAAGAGATTACAAATTGTCGTGTTATAATGATAACATTTCAAATTTCACGAAAATCGTGAAGTGGTACTGAAGAGGTTTAATAGAATATAGATAATAATATTATATTGTAAATTAAAAAATATATAATACATCATTGTTTAAAAGACAAATAAAATAAAGAATTAATGGTCTCACCAACACTAGAGAGCAGCTGATTAATCTGTTGTAAGGAGGTTTTCATTTCTATAATAAGCTGTCCCCTTTCATCGAGGGATCTGATCAGATTTTTCTCTTCCCGCTCCTCGGTAATTAGTTGTTCTCGTAGCTTCATTTTGTCTTGTATGTATCTGAAAGGAATCTCATCAGTTGAGATCATTCAGACAGGAACTAAAATATTGGTAGAGTGTGTCAAGTGTCAAGATTAACTGTGCTGTCTTGAACAAAGATCATTTTGTCAAAACAGATCATACGCTAGTAGGAAAAGTTAATAATAGGTGACTAATTAGTAACGATTAATTTTTAATAATGTAAGGGCCTGTTTCATACTTCCTGATAAAGTGCCGAATAGGCTATTCACAACTTTTTTGACAGATTCTCCATACTTCATCTGTCAAGTAATATGTGGTGGATTGCCTATTCAGCACTTTTCAGGTAGTGGTGAAACAGGCCCTAAATGTTGTCAAAGGTTTGGTTTGTATATGTGTTCCTTGTAGAGAGTTCACTGTGAAAGTACCAGCGCTGAAAGACCATTTTTAGGATTCCGTATCCGAATGGTAAAAACGGTACCTTACTAAGACTTCGATGTCTGTCCGTCTGTCGCCAGGCTGTATCTCAAGAATCGCTACAGCTAGACTTCTGAAATTTTCACAGATTGTGTATATCTGTAGCCGCTATATTCAGGATTCAGCGCCGCGGCGCTCTGGTGCACCGTGGAAAGGCAAGAGCTGGGCGCCGTGAATCGATCGACCTCCATTATTATCCGAAACCAATGTGTTTATTTATATATACAACGTGAAATTTTAGTGGTTGTTTTCCCGCAGCAGAATGATTTACCTATATCTATATAATATGTACTATCGAACCATGTATGTTATTTTTTGAAAATAAAAAATATTTTGTATGACGTACTATGGAAACTTTATGCCGATAGGCGCAAGTTACTATGGACCCGACCGAATTTTTTTTTTGGTTTGAACAAAAAAACTTCACAAATCTATTGTACTACTAAGATAGAATCATTTTACTGCGGGAAAACAACCATTAAAATTTCACACTGTATACAGCACGACTGGTGAGACGTCATGTTCAATATTCGAGGACGTGATATTTGGCTATTATATTAGTTGAAAAAAAATAATATAAAAAAAAATAATATCAATTGATCACTGAGTAAATGTAGCTTAAGATGAAGTGGTAGGGTGCGCATCGCGTTTCTGAGGGGGTGAGGTATGAAGCGTGGCGGGAGCATGCGCGGGGCAACCATCTTCCGCCCCGCGCACGCCTGCTAGTAGGTGCGTAGCGTAGACAGTGCGTGCGGCAGCGGCGACCGGGCATGCGAGTTCAATATTTTACCCTCTTATTATCTTCTTTTAGACAAATTTTTTCCTTAGTAGGCATAAATGAGAATAAGGGTCGCCGCACACTTGACCGGGTATAGTTATAATTGGTATTATATTGTTTTTGAAAAAAATTTTTCTTAGTTGGTATTGTATGAATAGAAATAAGGGTCACCGTACACTTGACCGGGTATCGGTATCGGTATTATCTTGTTTGAAACACTTTTTAACCTCAGTAGGTATGAATGAGTAAAAATGAGAATAAGGTTTACCGTACACTTGATGTACACACTTATCGGTTGATTGTACAAGAGAATACCGATACTTACCTCATTAGTTACCGATTCCAAATTGTCTCGAATGCTTCCGTACGCTCACAGATGCTCTTTAGTGCTGGGCCCAGACCCGTAGCTGTAGCCCATACCTATCCCTAATTCCCGACTCAAAGTCTATGCTAGTATGTATAGGCCGCGCATTGAACGTGAGTAAACTAATCCCTGTAGTCTGTGAACCGCATTAAGATTTTGATGCAAAAATGGAAAAAATATTAAAAATTTTAGGGGTCCCCATAGGTACAACTGAAAATTTAAAGCAATAGATTTGGATTTAAATTTCTCCAAATGTGAACTTTTTTTTAACGGCCCAATCGCACAGCCGCATGACGTAATAAATTTCTAAAGTTTAAGTTAAATCTAAATTTAACAATTTGGCCCCTAGTATCAAAATTCTCAGTAAAGAATCCCTCCGCCTTCTAGGTGCCCCTATATTCAACGACGGTTTTGAGCCTTACGTTTCGGAACAAAAACAAAAATTCGTAGTATCTTCTGGCAAACTCGTCGCAATAAAATCCCATATGGCTTACCAAATAATTCGTTTTTGTTTGTTTGTGCCCCAATTCACATATGTCCTGAGGTGCTGCCCTCTATGGGAGTACCCCAACCTTCTTTCCCATTTAGACACTATTTTAAAAGACACAATAATGAATATTTTCAACTGCCAAATCTCTGACACCTCTTGGGCCCAAGCTACTCTCCCCATTCGTTTCGGTGGCTTGGGTCTTAGAAGCGTGTCCAGTGTGTCCCTTCCTGCCTTCCTTTCTTCAGCTCACAGCATTCATCCTCTTTTCATCAAAATCATCACCAATTCTTCTGGAAACGTAGGCATTGAGTCACTAGCTGAGGCGATCAACGCTTGGAAACGTGTTTGTCCTAGTGACGTTTCAGTTAACCCCAATATCCAAAAGAATTGGGATGAACCACTAATCAATTTGGCACAATCAGAAATTCTAAATTCCTCGTCCACCACAGATCGGGCGCGTCTTCTAGCGTCCGCCGAGCCGGAATCAGGCTACTGGCTCCAGGCTAACCCATCATCCAATACCGGAACACTTTTAGATAACCACACATTCAATCTTTCACTCAGTTTGCGACTAGGAGCCAATATCACCGAACCCCACCGCTGCCCCTGCGGCGCCGCAGTAGACCGCCAGGGTCACCACGGTCTATCTTGTCGACGCAGCGCCGGCCGCCAGTCCCGCCATGCCTCCTTGAACGACGTTATCCGCAGGGCCCTTGTCTCCGTCAACGTGCCGGCTACTCACCCGGCGTTCAATATTGTTATTGATACTGGACAATACCCTTATTCTCATTTCTACTCATTCATACCTACTAAGGAAACAATTGTGTCAAAAAAATATTATAAGTATCGATACCCAGTCACGTGTACGGTGACCCTTATTTCTACTCATTCATACCTACTGAGGAAAAAAAATTTAAAACAAGATAATACCGATACCGATACCAGATCAAGTGTGCGGTGACGCTTATTCTTATTTCTACTAATTCATGCCTACAGAGGAAAAGAATAGTCAAAACAAGATACCCAATACCCATATCGGTACCCGGTCAAATATGCGGTGACCCTTATTCTAATGCCTACTGAGGAAAAAAATAACGTCAAAAAAAAGATAATACCGATACTCAGTCAAGTGTACGGTAACCCTTATTTCTTTTTTTCCCTTAACTCTTCTTTTTTTTTTTAATTATTCTTTTCCGCAAAAGGGATATTTTTTTCCTCTGCAGTTTTTATTTCCCATTTTCACATCAAATTCTCGTAAAGAGCGGGCCGACGAGTAGTACGTGTCTGCTTGCGACGAGGCTCCGCGGCCGACTGAATCGCCACCCCGCATCCCCGCCGCCCTCATACAGTGCGAGCGTTATAGGTTATTATTTTATTTTGAATGACTAACTATCATTTTAGTGAAAACCATAAATACTACCTTATGGGATTTGATGAAAGGTTTATGAAAACATAAATTTTTTACTAGAATTCTATCTAAATTCGCCGTAAAATCGAAAAATTGCAATAAAATGGCAATTTATGATGATTTTCACGATTTTTTTCTATCGAGGCAAATTACTTTAATTGTGTTTCGAAGAATATAACGTTATTAGGCATATCTTCACCCTTACGCCGGTATGAATAACATTGTATGAATTTTAGCGGTTGATATCTAAAAACAGGTTCAAAGATACCCTAGATCGCGATATTATACGCTTCTGGCCCTACCACTTCATCTTAAAGTTAAATAATTATTTACCCAACGCATGGACACCGCGCGCGGGAGTAGCGCGCGGCGCGCGGTGTGGGGTGGGCCTCGCCCGGCCGCATAGTAATTTACTAAGTGTCCATTATTCATTTGTTTAAAGGGAAATTTGGTTAAAAATTAAGTACCTAATTTTATTACATAATTATAATGAGAATCGAGTACTGAATACTCTCCTTAATTGTCGGTATTGTCTCACCAGTCATGCTGTATATTTCTAATAGCTATAGGTAGAGTAGGGCACCGTGACAAAATATTGTGTCCTGTAACTGCGCCGCTGGCTGAAAAAGATTGGAAACCCCTGAGTCTTAGGCCTTAGCCAGTTTCGCTTGCATCGATCAATAAAGCTCCTCTCCAACGATAATTTGTTTTGCGAGAATCTCATTACTCGAAGGAGCATCACTTTCAGAGGGCTGAGGTAAAGTGGTTTAGAACACATCCTGCAACCGATAATGTTCATTATCTGTTCATATATTTTCATAGACTGTATTTTATATTAATATAGGCTTGTGGAAAATGGTTGTTGGTACAATCAACAAATTTTTAAAGTAGCGCGAGTGCGGTGTATTACCCGATATGTACAGACAGATTCTTCATATTTCATCTGTCAATTTAAGTAGAGGATAGCACATTCGGCACTTATCAAGTGGTGAAACAGGCCCTTAATTTTATTATGAATTATTATAATTATTAATGGTACAGTTTTCAGGTTCGTGATGCCAGTAGGCATGCATGAAAGCGTCAACTCACCTGAGCTGAGAGACTATGAGGTGGTACCTAAATTCAACGTGTATTTTTCATGTGTTATAACAAGGTCATTATCGCTACACGTGTCACATAAAATTTCGAAAAGTTCCCTCCATACCTCATAGATTCCATTAGCAGACCTGTTTACCTTAGCAACCATTAGGGCTTTGTGGCTTTGCCATGGGAGCCCCCCTTAATTTTTTTTTTATTAATTATTATTAAACACATGTACTGACGCTTCTGTCAAAATTTCAAGTACCTACCTGTTGCCATTATTGATATCGAGCCACAGCCGAATATATCTCCTCCTTTTCGTAGAGCGTTCTGCACTCACTCTTCAGCCAGCCTTTCTTGGAGCTCGCACGTGTATACTTGAAACATCATAACCTAGCAACCTCATATTTCTAATTATTTTTCAGTTAATTACTGATGTTAATGACACTAAATAAAATGTCTTTACCGACCTTATAGCGTCGTCAAGAAAATTAAATAGACGACGATCCACCTCGCTATAACGTAGAGTGCCCCTCTCGTCTTTGACTCGTTATTAAGTCTTCACTTGGGCTTAAACCGGCAACGTGATGTGACAAATAACTAACAGAATTTACTTTCTACTTCTACTAAAAATATTCTTAATAAGTTTCTCTAACTTCCGCATTCAGAGACGAAAGTGAAAATTTTGTCATAATCTCCATATATATTATATTTTTGTTTGTTTAGTTTAATTACAGTTAAGTAATT
Source organism: Plebejus argus (assembly GCA_905404155.3). Classification (NCBI taxonomy): domain Eukaryota; kingdom Metazoa; phylum Arthropoda; class Insecta; order Lepidoptera; family Lycaenidae; genus Plebejus; species Plebejus argus. The sequence continues at coordinate 5,749,198 of FR989932.1, read as the reverse complement.
AAAATTCGTCTGTGTGTGCGGCAGAGAGAAACTTATTAGGAACTAGCTGTTGCCCGCGACTCCGTTCGCGTGGACTTCAGTTTACAGCACGCGGTGGTTTCCGTTACCTACCGAGTTAGACTATCCGTGTACCAAACTTATTCGGTTTGGTAGTTTTCACGTGAAAGCGTAAAAGACGGAGAGACAAAATAACTTCCGCAGTAAGCTTTCAAACCTTCGTAAAACCTTAATAGACATTACATTCTGTGTTCAACATTTAATTATAATCGGTTCAGTAGTTTTGGCGTGAAAGCGAGACAGACAGACGCATATTTATAATATTATTATGGAAGAATGGAAGTATCGCCATGCCTTTCGTCATTTTGATTGAAACTTTCGCATTTAATTTATTTATTATATTTTATTATTTCGCATTAGGGTGTAACATTACATTAAACAAAGTGACTTATTTATTTTATTTAAACTTTTATTGCACACACTACACAAAGAAACTGCTTATTTCGTTGCAAGTTGCAAGCAGTTCCTTTGTGTAGTACCCTATGAAGAGAGAAGATGTTGTGATATTACAAGAGACGTGATAAAACTTTTGTGTGTGGATGTGTCCCTTATCAAGTAGCTTTTTCAGCGCTGTCTTTAGCTTTGTCACGTAGTCAATTTCGCCGAGAGAAACGTCATACGAAATTTTTTTTTCTCGCCATTTCACTCTTTCTACTTACAAAATGATTAAAAATTATTCTTGTCAATACCACGTGAACAATTGAAGGGGGGGGGGGGGGGTTCTTGGGATATACTACGCGTGGTCACCAGGGGGAGAAAAGTAAGTCACGTAGTATGGGTATGCTCCCTTAAGTCGTAGAGTCGTAGGTCCGTCAACTGCCTAGGAATCAATTTCCTCGATGGTACATTCGCTAGGCCTGAGAATAGGTTTTTATCTACTTTTTATATTGATACTAGAAATAATCTATATGGCAAAACAATATTTGCAGGGTCATCTTAGTTATTATACCTACTTCCAATCAGGGGCGTAGCTTAGCTACCGCCGTATGACGTATCTGCCGTATGCGTATCATTCATACGAGGCCCCCGAGTCACGAGAGCCCCCAACATGCATAAGTTACCATTCCTTTCCCCGAACAAATGTTTACGAGGCCCCTCTAAGGCACACTAGACTTCTGCTTCTAATTCCCTTTTGTGCAGTATTGTAAATTTGTAGTCGTGCATGTAATAATCAGTATTCAGTACACATTGACAAACACATGGAGACTAAATACCAGCTAAAACGAGGACGCAGTCAGCCTGAATGACGATAGCTTCGAACCCCCTCGAATATTCAGATTTCAATGATAACCCCCCCTAAGCCGAAACAATACACCAGAATGCCAAAACTCAATTGGGCCTTACGTACTTCAAAACAATATCAGTTCTGCAATTTACGAAGGTAATCATCGCTATGCGCTATCGATTTCTACAATTTTACATTCTATGAAAAGGAATTAAATAAAAAAAAAGTTATTTCTGTTTTTAATGAATTCTACGAAAAGCGCTGGCAGATGCTGGTTCGCTTGCAATTTATTTCGTTATATAAACATAAGAATATTATTATTAAATGTAGCTTACAGCATAGCTTAGCTGTTACACATAATATTATGTCCTATTAGAGAAGTTGATTCGCAGAGAAAAAAATGTTTTAAGAGAAAAGATTTGTGAAAATTTGGAGGATTCACAATAAACGTAATTGTCGTTTCATTATATTTACAGGTACTTATGTTATTCTATTATTATTTTATTTAGTTCTTGTACATAATATAAAGTTTTCAATGTTTTACTGTATGCTTATATATATTAAATCTTTATATTTGCAGAGAAAGAAAATTGTTTCTGTTTTCCTCCTATTGTCGTAATAATCTTAAAAGTATATAGTTGCAGTTATCTACCTCATAGCTGGTACGTAACTCATGCATCTAAAATTTTACAGAAGCTTGCAATTCAAAAACGAACCTAACGTTTCCAATTAAAGTCTGAAAGCTGAAACGAATTTAAATTTACTCTATCTACCAGACCTTTTGTTTTATTATGTCGTTTTCAGGTTGAAACCTTTATTCTTAAAAGTTGTAGAATGAATCTTGTAATTGTTCTTCGCCTACGCCGTCGTGTCGTTGGCAGTCCTCATTGTTGGCCTACGAATGCCAATAATGGGACTTTTTATAGTATGAACTTTTTAAATGCCAATAATTGTATGAAATAAAGTGAAAATATAATATTTCAATTAATTACAAAGGTCGCATGTGAGCGGCCACCATAATATTGACCATGACAGGTTTACTTTGTACAGAAATGAAATTTTATTTTGTCGAGAAGCCGCAGGCAGTACTGTTCCGCCTGCCGCCATTAGTCCAGTAGGTACGTTACACAGAGGTAGAATTAACAGGTTTAATCCTACTACGGACTACCTGGCATTTGATTGGCTTTCGAGCAACATCAGTTGTAAAAACAAAACGAACCCTTGCTTTGAGGCAAAAAATATGTGCTGCTCGATAGAGCAGCAAATTGAAAAGAAAAAAAGGAATGTGTAGCTGATAACATAAAAAAAAGTTTATCTATTGACAAGTTGTGCTTGTGTGCTACCGAACTGACTAGTTCGGTCAATATTTCGACGTTGTCAGCGGTGCTTTGATCTCCATTGCCTAGATGTGATCATGAAAGTACAAAACATGTGCCTACTATGAGAGAAGTCGATACATAATATTATTATTATTTAGAAAACTGACTGAATCAAGGCTGAAGTCCACCATAATACTTAAACAAGAAGACCAAAACAACCTGGCCGAACTCGAACTTGTGTGCACTGTACGGGCACGAGTCCGCTCAGATCATCCTGTGATCACTCCCATCGAATCGATCGGCCTTTCCGTCTAAGTTATTTTCTTGTTACATTTCCATTACCTACGTTATATTTTGAAGCGTTCTTCGGTTATGAATCTGCCTTTACAAGATACAACTTACAACTGCCAAAATTATCAAAAATACATCCAGCGCTAACAAACGTTTGTAAACTGATAAACATCGCGATTCGGGAACGTAGTTGTACAAATATCTGGCAACACTAGGGGCTATATTTTCATCCCGTGCATTCGGCAAACAAGTTTTTGTATGCGTTCCGTTGGAATGAAATTGAATATTATTACTTTGTGTTGTTCTATGTAAAAGGATATAATATTTACACGGTAGTCGGGCAGGAAGTAGAATGTTTATTTTAAAATAAAACAGGACCCTACTTGCGGGAGACCCTATAACTACGGGACTTCGATCATCGATGTCTGTCCGTCGCGTCTGTCTGTCCGTCCGTCTGTCTATCTCCAGACTGTATCTCAAGAACGGCTTTACATAGACTTCTAAAATTTTCACAGATTGTGTATATTATATCTGTTGTCGCCATAACAACAAATACTAAAAACAAAATAAAGTGAATGTTTAAGGGGGCTCCCATACAACAAACGTGATTTTTTTTACTTTTTTGCTCGTAATCCATAATGACAACAGAAAGGCACTTGAAATATTCTCAAAATGTAAATTACTTAGGGCCGATTTTTCAATCGTCGGATAACTTTTACCTAAAGAATTAATATGACACTTTGACATTTTTTTCATATAAAATCTGTCAAAACGCCAAATTTATTCCAATGGTAAAGTTTATCTGACGATTGAAAAATCAGCCCTAATAGTCTTACTTTAATATTTATTTTAATGATAAAATTAAAATAAAATAAATGATGAAGAGGGGCTCCCATACAAAAAAACACAATTTTTTGCTCTATAACGGTACGGAACCTTTCGTGCGCGAGTCCGACTCGCACTTGGCCGATTTTTTATGCTATAATGTTGTCTGCAACATTATAATTATCGACTCAAAGTAGTAAAGAGGAGTGACTACTACTCACCGAGGTAGCTATATTAAACCCTCTTATAAAATATGAAATTAATATTCAAGCAATGGACCTATCAATGTAACGCTTCGGAAAAAAGACAAAGACAACAAATTATATAGCTTAATCTTCGTTTTATAAATTTTTACTAGCCATAGGGTATTTTATAGTATCGTAAGCAAGTGTTACACACACATTATTAAGCAATGGTCGACAGTCGATTCATAATGATGACTGCGTAAAAACCACACGTCTTATAAGTTATAGTAATTCTTTTCATTCATATTTTGCAAAGCGGATGCGAAAGTCCAGGCCGTATTCCAGAGATCCGGTTACAGTGGTTTCTGTTTGCACCTGAATACAGTAGTTTCATAGATTTAAGGTGGTTCGTTTTCCATACAAAAAAACAATCGACATTAATTATCTAATTTCATACTATTACTTATCTATATAAATTCATAATTATGCACATCTATTTATTTTGCAATACCATTGTCGCGAAACATATTTAAAATATTATATTATATTTTCATAAAAAGTGACATAAGTCACAAATGTCACTTTTTATAAAAAATCATTAAAAATGTGACTTCTGTGTGAAATAAAGTATTTTAAATATATTTCGCGACAATGGTATTGCAAAATAAATAGATGTGCATATAAATTTATGTAGATAAGTAATAGTATGAAATTAGCTAATTAATGTCGATTGTTTGCTTGTATGGAAAACGAACCACCTTAAACCTTTTTATTTTGCAAACGTTTTAACAACACAAAATTTTCACATCCGCCGTTTCTGGTACACTTTTCCACAAAAATTGCCTTTACCTTTGTTTGAGCCTTCGTAGAGAGGTTAGAGGTTTGACATGACCTGTATTTAAAGCGTTTCCCGTTTCGACTTTACCAACTAAATGACGACCGTAACTCCGTTGCGCCAAAATTCGTTTACCGCACGAGAACCGTACATTTTTCCGCGACAAAAAGTACCCTATGTCCTTTTTACTATGGATGGATGCGAAGGTAAATCAGACGTTAATTATTACAAAGTTATTTTATAACCTTTTGGAGTAAATAAAAATAATAATTACTTAATTGTTTGGCGTTTGGAAAATATATCCATATTATATTTAACTCCCATTGTTATTAAAAATACACAATGATTACTTAAGCTAAGACAATATTTATTAGTCGATCTATTTTTCCTATGTAATATTATGTGTCACACAAGGAGAAAACATTGTAATATAGCAAACTATTGCATAGTTTTTACTTTTTATTATTTTTAAGCGCGGCGATCGAATCAAGAAATTCCATAACAAAAAAAACCTAACACACCCCACTGCGACCGACCGCGGCACAGCGACGCGTCACGCGACGTTGCCAGACCTCAGCACGGTGTTTGTGTGCGTGCGACTAGACGTATGGCATTTTGTTTTGACAAGATGACATTCCTTTCTTCAGTTTTTATTCGGACCTTCTCGTGCCTTTTTTACTCTGCCATCGGTTAGAGTTAGTATAATATAATTTGTAAATCATGAGCTCTTGAGCCAACGTGCAGAGGCTGCAATACACTTAAGCAATACAACTTTTTGAGTGTACAAACCCTTTGAAGAAACCTTAGATATTAGATTACATTGTAGAAATAATATGCGTGACGGCCGAAAGATCTTCCATCTTCCGAACGAGCGAGGTATACTCGGTTAGGCCGAAGCCCACGTGATTGATTTCTGCTGTCGTACATATACAGTTGTAACAAAACTAAGTGATATTAATTAATTCATTTATTTATTTATTTAAATCAGGCTGCGTAGCAGCGTTGCGAGACGTCCTGATTTTGGCTGGACGTCCCGATTTTTTCATCAAAATTAAATGTCCCGCGCGGGATGGGCTCAGTTCCGCTTTTCGGGGAAAGTCCAAACGTACGTGCAGCCGGCAGCGTGCTGAGAAAGAAAGGTGCGTAGTGAAGATAAGAGTGTGGGAGGTAGGGGGGTGGATTTTCTTTGGCTACTTTAGCTATCCATAGTCACGTAAACGGTATTTTAACGCAAATAAAAAGATAAAAATTCAAAAAACTTTTGATTTTATACCTTTTTTTAGTTTGTCCCGCTTTTGACCAAAGAATCCCGCTTTGTCACTCGAAAAGTTCAAAAGTACCGACTTGGCATAAAAAAATCTGGCAACGCTGCTACGTAGGTCCTAGGCATAGTAAAAGGAGGGGCCCTAGGTGCACACTTTAGGGTGTGTTTCTCGTAGAGAATTCACTGTGAAAGTAGTAGCGCTGAAAGACCATAATTTTTACACTTTTGTATGGGAAACTCGTGACGCTGGGGCGCTGCCACTGATCTCTATTATACAAGTACGCTGGATTGCTGATACAGACCTGCTTTTTGTGCCTATTTGAAGCAGAATCAGCGCCCCCATTATTCGGGTAGAGAACTAAATTTGACGTAACCACAACCAATAACAACAGTTGTCATCACTAGTATCAGTTCCAAATACTCTCACTACTGCTATCAGCGCCAATATGGCGGCTTTCAAACGTCATTTTTACGTCAGATTTAGTTCTCTACCCGAATAATAGGGGCGCTGATTCCGCTTCAAATAGGCACAAAAATAGCTGTCATTTCAAAGGCTATCAGCAATCCAGCGTACTTGTATAGAGATCAGTGGGCGCTGCCCATACAAGCATGGTCTTTCAACGCTGGTACTTTCACAGTGAACTCTCTACAAGGAACACGTACATACCCTTAAGTTTTATCACTTAGTTTTGTTACTGTATATACCGACGCACCTAGAAAACTTCGATTGCGCGATGCAGGAATGTGGCACTAATTGTGGGTAATGCGACGCCACAACATAAAAAAAAAGATTACAGTCCTCCACCTATTTAAGAAGTCGGTTAAAAATTACACCTCTCTGTTTTCGTCTGGAGTTGAAAAATTAAAGTGAGAGATACTCACTGCGCCGTCTGCTCCTGTCCAACGTTCTTTAAGCAGTCCAACATGAGCAACGCGTGTTGTCTATTCTCCAGTAGTGCGTCTCTCTTCTGACTATTCAGCCTCAGCTGTATAGTCAGTCTCTCCGCTTGGTGCTTTTGATCTTTGAGCCTGTGGAAAAATGGCCAATTTAATTTGTGCAATAGGCTAGTTGGTTTTTAGGTGTCCGTTTTTTTAAAGAAGGCAGGTCGCTGTAGCCCTGAGTCCTGACGTCACTGCGACCCATGAGGATCTATTGTGATTTGTGACTCCTTCGCACCCCGGCCCGGGACCCATACTAGGCGGATGTTGTTGTTCCTAGTATGGGTCCTAGTAGGGTTCCGTACCCAAAGGGTAAAAACGGGACCCTATTACTAAGACTTCGTTGTCTGTCCGTCAGTCCGTCCGTCCGTCTGTCTGTCTGTCTGTCTCCAGGCTGTAACTCAAGAACCGCTATAGCTAGACTTATTTTTAACGTGATTTTTTTTGCCTTTTCTGCTCGTAATCAATAATGGTAACTGTTAGGCACTTGAAATTTTCACAAAATCCTTAGTTACATTTGTAGTTTAGTAAATAATAATAAAATTAAAATAAATTAAATATTTAAGGGGGGATCTCATACAAAAAAACACATTTTTTGTCTACTTTCGCTCTATACCGGTACGGAACCCTTCGTGCGCGAGTCCGACTCGCACTTGGCCGATTATTTTAACAATATCAAATTATTGCATTGACGCTTTAAACGTTTGCAGAGTTTCGAATTAATTAGACTACAGCTGGAGATAGTTGAAAATCGTGCTCAAATATTCTGTTACATTCATATAGCCCAAGCTCATAAAAGCGTGTTAAATATTATATACCTGGGCAGTATGGAGTCGAAGGTCTGGGACAGCGTCGCCCGCTGCAGCCGCTTGCAGGTGCCCACCACCTCCTCCAGCTCCCAGTGCACCGAGTGGCAGCTGCCAGTCTCCTCCTCTTCGTACAGCTCATCCAGGTTCGTCACCTCCTGACAACCAGAGGAATCTTGCAACCTTAGGAGCCATGCCACACGGCGCGTTGCGTCAGCGTTGCGTCGAATGTCGAGTTGTCGACGCAGCGCTGCCGTTGCGTTGTTTTACATACAAATAACCGAGGTGTTCAAGCGGCGCGCTGCGTGACAGCAGCGCGCAACGCACACACAGTTACCATCGGTAAAAGTATGAGGACACCTCACTAACTATCGCTAAAGATTAAGAACACTTCGACTCTTTCCTCTATTTTTTAAAAGTTAGATCACATTGCAACGTAACGATGAGAAACGACGCAGTTTTTAATGAGCCACTAAAACGGAACTTCATTTTTAACCGACTTCCAAAAAGGAGGAGGTTATAAATGTTCGTCTGTTCATTTAATCAAAACTAGGTGTAGAAGTATATACATAAAGCATAATATATTTCAATAACTTAGGTACCTACTATAGGTCTACCAGAATCTGATGGCAAATTTTGACGTCAGATTTTCAAAAAATATCCTTGATCATTGCCCATTGGATAAATTTATAATTTATATATTAAGTATTATATTTGCATGTTTCATACACAGAATCAGCTGCTTTAAAGAAAAAAGCGGCCAAGTGAGAGTTGGACTCGCCCATGATGGGTTCCGCAGCAGCAATAAGGTTTATTTTATGAAATTAAAATGTTTTTGATTTATTTTTATATTTCAGTCGATTTAATGAAATTTAGATTAAGGTTAACCATTTATGACGTATAAAAAAACTACTGGCTAGATCTCGTTCAAACCAATTTTCGTTGGTAGTTTTTATAGTAATCTACATCATATATTTTTTTTAGAATTATCATGCCCCTACTTTAGAAATTAGAGGGGGGGGACACACATTTTACCACTTTGAAAGAGTTTCTCTCGCAAACTGTTCAGGTTAGAAAAAAATGATATAAGAAACCTCAATATGATTTTTGGAGACTTATCCATAGATACCACACACGCATTGGTTAGATGAAAAAATTTTTTTTTGTTTCAGTTGTACCTATGGGGACCCCTAAAATTTTTAATAATTTTTCCATTTTTGCATCAAAATCTTTATGCGGTTCACAGACTACATCTACTTACCAAGTTTCAGTAGTATAAGCTCTAATAGTTTCGGAGAAAAGTGGCTGTGACATACGGACGGACAGACAGACAGACAGACAGACAGACAGACGTGACGAATCTATAAGGGTTCCGTTTTTTGCCATTTTGGCTACGGAACTCTAAAAAGGATAAAAATGTTTTATTCTAATCACGCCGGTATTGCTAGTCAATTTATTTTCTCACTTTTTGCCATCAGATTCTGGTAGACCTATAAGAGTTCATTCGATTACTTATTAATTATTATTATAATATTATTTAACGGTATCTTGATTCTTGTGCAAAATAGTCACACTACTTAGGTACACAAAATTCATTACATTACTCCCTACGAACAGCAGCGGTCTTTATGAAGCAGGAAACTTCGTAGCACTCCTACGAGTTGTGTTTAAACTTCAACCGCTGAAGAAATACTCAATGTAATATACGATTTCAATTAATTGAAACTATAAATAACTACTACTAGAGCAAAATATGAAATATCGATTCGAAAATTACAAAATATGAATATTATTTTAGTTAGTTTCATAAGTTGCAGGACCATGCATTTTAGGTTTTCAATATATTTTACATTCTTATGTTGCAGGACCATGCATCTTACGTGACAACCCTGTCAGATAGTTTGAGTTTTTGTAAGTTTTTGTAAGCTTTCGTATTTAAGTAGTTTCTAAATGTGAAAACGTGTAAATGGTGTCTAGATTTTATACAGCCTTCTATATATTGAATAAATACTGTACATTTTTTAAATAAATAAAAATAAAATAAAATAATAGTCCTTTTGGACTGAAAGAGTCACATCAAAATTGTTTCAGCAGTTTCAGCGTGAGCATATTGTAAGGAACAGACTACAGAGACACATTCGTATTTGCTTAGTACGGACTAAAAACTGAACCTCATTTTTGCAAATCGGCAAATTATAAGTAAGTACTATTTTTATAAAAAAACTTACACAAGGTGCTGAGTTTGTATCATCAATCATGTAATTTGGATGCTAATAAAGTCTATACTTAGGTATTTGAGAAAAATGATACATAATTACCTCTTTCCGTATCAAATTCGGGAACGAATTCGTGAGAAAAGTGAGCTCGCGCCTCACAATTTTCAGCGTTCGCTCCCTCTCTTTCATATTAGCTTTTATCTCTTTCTCGAGTTTGTTGTAGTCGAACTTTCTGTCGTCTAGGTACTCCATGGCCAGCTGACCCATCTCCGTAGCTCCCATCAGACACTTGCCCTGAGCACGGCAATCCTGCTTCAGCGCTTCCAAAACTACCGTGAAGTAAATCGAGTCCTGAAATGTATGTTTTAAAAGAAACCATCGTGTTACAGGAGAATCATCCTAGAGGATTTTGCATTGATTTCCAAAGCGAACCAACTACTGTTTTGTCAGTCCCAACCACAACGCTTAATACCGCGTTTCAAAATAGTTGTTTGTAATCTTGAAATTGTAATAATAATGCATGGAATTGTGATGATATTGATTACAGTAAGCGTCAGTTAGTTATAATATTATGTGAAGCAATTATTGTCCTCGTTTAAAATAGTTATCATAATATTAATACGCGAGCTAAAAACTTTCTATTAAGTAACCCTTTTTACGAAAAAAATTCAAAATAATTTTATTTTGAAATTATGCTTTTAACATACATATTTTTAACAAATAAAATATTACACACACTACAACACACACACCAAGGACAAGCCTATACTTACATACTAATTGTCATCGAATTGTACTCTTTAGTAAAGTCAATATTTTGACAATAAAATATTAATAGAAAAGCCATGCGTTGAAATTTGAAACGAAGAACGTTGAAAATTGAAATAATAGCCATTATTTCAACGTCCTTGTTTGAAACTTATATTTTTTTTATCTAAAGTCGAATTTCGACTATTGGGCGATATCTAGTTCATAATATTAACAAGGTATAAATTGTAATACTTAGTCAATCCAAATAAGTTATCGATGCGTTAAAAATAACTTTGTATTGACCTACGCAATAACTGAATAATTGTATAATCGAATGAAGCCACTCGGGCGCCAATCCGTCTGTAAGTCAGTGGCATATTTAATTTAGCTATCGACGAGTTGATGAAACGGCTACCTGCCTCGTCAATAAGGGCTCCGACAGTGGCGGATTATCCTAAATGCAAACTAGGCAGGCGCGGAGGCCCGAAAATACAGGGGCGCGCTTGAAAAATATACGATAAACGAGCTCAGAAAGCTACACAGCATAAAGTTTCTTTTAAATTACAGTAGAGTTAAAAATATTTGCATAGTATCTTCTAGATGAAAATCTTAGATGCCAATAATACGACTGCCGTATGGGGTAGTTTTTCATAGTGACAGTAATCCGCCTCTGGGCTGGACCGTGCGTTGCGTGGGCTGAATCAATAGAGCTCTTCAGCCCTCGGCCCTCGGAGGTCTGAACTCTGAACCCAACGGCCGCAACGCAACGGTAAACTACTTCAACGGGAATAATTTCAATTTCACACTCATCTAACGCTTAAAATGGATTACTGTAAAATCGGGATCACACGCACTCCGTATAGAGTCCCAAAAGGAGGTTGTTTATTCCAGACATTTTACTTCTTAATTACTAATTAGTAAAAAATCGTAGCAGTGAAACACAATAAATGTAAAAAAACATTTATTGTTTTGACTACGAATTAAAACAATTTTAGCTCAATACCAATTAGCAAATTTTGTTTGGATTAGCAGAATCCTTTTTAGATGTATTTTGAGACTTCGACCTTTAATTAAGGGTTTTTAAAGGAATACTAAAATAAAAATTGATTAATATTACTGTTGCCTCTAATCATAATGGAACGACGATAATAATCGAGTTTTTATTTACTGGATAAAAGTCGGTAAACATTAGAAAATTCTTATTTAGTTACACGAGCCTTAGCGTTGTCACAGAATATATAATAGTACTCCGTAGCGTTGCTCTAAATGTTTACTTGAGCAGTATTTACCTACGAGTAATAAGTACTATGGAAGAGTAATAATTACTGAGTTTACAATTTTTCTAACTACTTTCTCTAAATCGGAAAATGATCTATGAATACTCATAATATTTTAAATTTTTAAAAAACCTATCCAACGACACCCCACACGATGGGGTGGACGCGAAAAAATTTTTCATCCCCGCTTGATGTGTAGGGAGGGTACCATAAAAAAAAATATTTTTTAAATTTCATGTAAGTACCATTTTGTCGGCATCATTAATATGTGCAATGTGCATTCATGCTAAATTACAGCTTTGTAGATCCTATAGTCTCTGAGAAAAACCATGGACAGACAGACAGACGGACAGACAGACGGACGGACAGACCGGAACTATAAGGGTTCCTTGTTGACTACGGAACCCTTAAGGGGCCGGGGTACCCTCGAAATTCTCATACATACTTAATACCAAAATCATTTTCTCATACGAAAATATTTAACTTTTTTGAGTTATTTTTCAGCTTAAAATAGTAATTACCTAGGGTCCTGAATATTTTTTTTACAAAATATTTAAATACTAAAAAAAAAATTTTTGTGTTTTTTTTTATAAAATTTTTTTCTAAAAAATATTTCAACACTAAAAAATAGACTAAAACACAAATATATATATATATATATATATATATATATATATATTTTTAGCAATTAAAAGCGGAAATAAATGAAACCAATATACCAAAAATACAAAAACTTATCTTTATTCACACAATTATCAGATTCAGTTAGAACAAAAACATCTTAACGTTAAATCTTACAATTAAGGGCAAGTAAATTCTCAAACGACTTAAATTAAGTCACAGTTTCTAGAAAATAGAAAGACTAAATGGAAATACAAAATGGAAAAACAAAATGGCTCACGTATACCGAGTGACGTCGAGTAACCGATCCGAGCGCTGCCAGCCAACTAGAGAGCGAGCATCGCCAGCGTACGGTTTTTATACCGTCGACTGTCACTTGGTTGACGTATTTGACAGGTAACGTCAAAAATAGGCAAAGGTTTATTAAACATACATCTAACACGGCCTCTCCTGACAGGAGACCGTCCTCGGGCTCCCCTATTTCTGTGTCTGGCGGTCGGATGCAGGCAGCCGGGCCTGACACAGCAATTAGGTCCATCGGAGACGATGACAGCGCCTCTCCAGGTGGCAGGAGGATCTACCGTCTGGCGCTGATGATGACTCGGCCGCTGGTAGTGTCGTAACGGCATCGAGAGGTGCTTCGATAGCAGTGGACTGTGGACTGGCGGCAGCTCGTGGTTGAACCAAGGACAACTCAATAGCTGCGAAGGTAGACATCTCATCTTCACAGTCTGCATCTGGCGAAAAGAAAAAAAAAACACACACAACAGTACGACGAGATTATCGTAAATGCATAACGCAGAATACTGCCATTTTTGAACTTTGTTACTACCAGATAATGATAGTCGAAAAAAAAATAACAACTAATCAGAGGCACAACATGAAGCTTACTTAGGGTACATTTAAGATAAAGGCAATACGTGAAGCAATATCTTAATCGAGACAGACCATTAAACCTCAAAGTAAGTAGCACACACTCCAGGGGACCATTTGTCCGCGCCTGCGTCATCCTCCCACGTCGTCGTCGCCACTGACAAGCTTCAATCAGTGAGAGGGGTGCAGGGACGGCGCCGCGGTGACTGCGCGGTCCGCTTCCCCGCGATGCTCGCGATGCACGCTGAGTCGCACCGGTGTTGTGCAGTGTTGCCGCTGGCGCTACAGTGGCGAGGTTTCGCCACCGACGCTACAGCAGCGAGGTATCGCCACTGGCGCTGCAGCAGCGAGGTATCGCCGCTGGCGCTGCAGCAGCGAGGTATCGCCGCTGGCACTGCAGCAGCGAGGTATCGCCGCTGGCGTTGCAGTCGCGACGTGTCGTCACCGCGTGACGTGTCGCCACCGCGTGGCGCTGCAGTCGCGATGTGTCGCCACCGCGTGGCGCTGTAGACGCGATGTATCGCCACCGCGTGGCGCTGTAGACGCGACGTGTCGCCACCGCGTGGCGCTGCAGTCGCGATGTATCGCCACCGCGTGGCGCTGTGACGTGTTGTCACCGCCTGCTACGTGACTCTTCAACTCTCGGGAGTGTAGCAGGGTCAGCGAGGGCACTCGTCGATGCACCGGAATCCTCGGGGTTATCGTCACAGTCATCTATAATGTTAAACACACGAATGTTAAATAGCCATAATATGCATGATAGTGCCTATTCTTTCATTCATCACTCTTGCGAGGCCCTCGTTCATCAAACTAACACAACATTAGCTAAGACACTTCTCTTTCAATAAACGTGCGTACATCTCATGCGAAATGTCCCAATCATAAACACTTTAACTTGTACAAGTTTTCCTCGTGAAGGTAAACCAGCACTGCGACCGCCAGGTCTGCGTCTAATAAATCCGTGATGATATAACAGAATCGCTGCAGTCAATTCAATTGCATCATCTCGGTTGCTTTACACTAAATTTTAAACTAGTAAAGAGAGGAAGCACGCCGTTAGCTATCTCAATACAAATGGAACAGAGGCACGACGTTAGCTTAATCCCATGACAGAGGCACGACGTTCGCATGTCTATCTCAGTACAAATGGATCAGAGGCACGACGTTCGCTTAATCCCATGACAGAGGCACAACGTTCGCATGTCTATCTCAGTACAAATGGATCAGAGGCACGACGTTCGCTTAATCCCATGACAGAGGCACGACGTTCGCATGTCATAATAAAAAAAGAAAAAACCACACTTTCAAAGAAAGCGGCAGCGAGGTATCGCCGCCGGCGTTGCAGTCGCGACGTGCCACCACGTATCACTGCAGTCGCGATGTGTCGCCACCGCGTGGCGCTGCGACGTGTCGCCACCGCGTGGCGCTGTGGTCGCGACGTGTCGCCATCCCGTGGCGCTGCAGTCGCAATGTGTCGCCACCGCGTGGCGCTGCGACGTGTCGCCACCGCGTGGCGCTGTGGTCGCGACGTGTCGCCATCCCGTGGCGCCGCAGTCGCAATGTGTCGCCACCGCGTGGCGCTGCGACGTGTCGCCACCGCGTGGCGCTGTGGTCGCGACGTGTCGCCATCCCGTGGCGCTGCAGTCGCAATGTGTCGCCACCGCGTGGCGCTGCGACGTGTCGCCACCGCGTGGCGCTGTGGTCGCGACGTGTCGCCATCCCGTGGCGCCGCAGTCGCGATGTATCGCCACCGCGTGGCGCTGCAGTCGCAATGTGTCGCCACCGCGTGGCGCTGCGACGTGTCGCCACCGCGTGGCGCTGTGGTCGCGACGTGTCGCCATCCCGTGGCGCTGCAGTCGCAATGTGTCGCCACCGCGTGGCGCTGCGACGTGTCGCCACCGCGTGGCGCTGTGGTCGCGACGTGTCGCCATCCCGTGGCGCCGCAGTCGCAATGTGTCGCCACCGCGTGGCGCTGCGACGTGTCGCCACCGCGTGGCGCTGTGGTCGCGACGTGTCGCCATCCCGTGGCGCTGCAGTCGCAATGTGTCGCCACCGCGTGGCGCTGCGACGTGTCGCCACCGCGTGGCGCTGTGGTCGCGACGTGTCGCCATCCCGTGGCGCCGCAGTCGCGATGTATCGCCACCGCGTGGCGCTGCAGTCGCAATGTGTCGCCACCGCGTGGCGCTGCGACGTGTCGCCACCGCGTGGCGCTGTGGTCGCGACGTGTCGCCATCCCGTGGCGCTGCAGTCGCAATGTGTCGCCACCGCGTGGCGCTGCGACGTGTCGCCACCGCGTGGCGCTGTGGTCGCGACGTGTCGCCATCCCGTGGCGCTGCAGTCGCAATGTGTCGCCACCGCGTGGCGCTGCGACGTGTTGCCACCGCGTGGCGCTGTGGTCGCGACGTGTCGCCATCCCGTGGCGCCGCAGTCGCGATGTATCGCCACCGCGTGGCGCTGCAGTCGCAATGTGTCGCCACCGCGTGGCGCTGCGACGTGTCGCCACCGCGTGGCGCTGTGGTCGCGACGTTTCGCAACTTTGCAGTTGCGCAGGCGCACGCATAGAAGGCGCCAACAGCGAACAGTAGGGTTCTCGCATCCCAGAGACTAGCTTTCCTGTGGAGTATACCGAGAAGTTTTAATTACGCACACAAGGTCATCAATTTGAAACTCGCGTGTTGCTTTTCACTGTTGATTGTCACGCCCATCTTGTTCAGTTTGATTTCTTTCCAGAAGTTCGAGCTCTGCTTCTGGAGAGTTCCCAGAGCGCCTCCCTGTTTAGTGACTGGCCCTCAACAGTAACGTCCCGGACCAGGACATGGCTGGGGTAGCTGCTTCGATTCCTATAAGAAGATTAGTGATGTCTGGGTAGTTTTGTGTTTTGTCACGTTAATGACAAGCTGCAGCTTCCGCAGTGTATCCGCCCATGAAGTTTCCCTGTGGTTGGTTTCCACCCGGATCATCACGAGCAACATACCTATTCGTATCCAGAGCGCCATACTGCAACTTCTGGGGTAAGTTCAAGGTTTCCTCGTCACTTTGTAGAGAGGTGGGCCCAGGTACGAGGTTCCTGAATAATATTTACCTGATGAGAAGCGGAGTTGCGGCCAAGGTTAGCAGTTGCCGCAGTTGTTTCACATTCTCTGGAGGTTTTGTGTTGACAAAAGCCCCAAATTTTCGTAGGCTCGGCCATACCTGACTGTCATATTAATGACATTTACAATCCTACCAAGGTATTCTACCTCAGTAACAAAAAAAAAAATAGCATTTGCGCGAATTTATAGAGAACCCCGCATTAGTTAAAGTTCTAAGCACTTTGCGGACTAGCTCAATGCCATCTCCTACATTGTAACTAAAATACAAGGTGGAAATTCCTTATTACCGATACCTTTAAGTACGCTATACCAAAATGTAGGTTGGTACGGAATCTGTTTTTGTATGGCGGCTCAAATTAACGAAACGTTGAGCGCTCCACTATCTATCAAAATTCGATACGTCGCATACAACTATAATGGCGCACAAATAATATGTCCCCGTTGGTTACAAGTAAAGCATTTAATTTCCCTATCATGGTTACCTGGCTTCGGCGAACGCAAAATAATTATGCGAGTGCGGCGGACGCACAGCCTAGCGTAGATACAATCGCTTGCGTGAGGCTACTAGCTTCTGAACAGCATAAAACCGAGTCCGCGGTATTACGAGCGTCGTCAACAAGCGTATTTTGTTGTACCGTTCCTATCATCGCTGTGCCTAATCGCGGCGGGCCGTGATTGTTTTGTACGCGAGTCGCGACGAAGCGACGGCGGCGTCCCATGCGAATGGTCACGGCTTTTAGACGCCCTACGAGACCTATACGAGCGACGGGATTTCCGGAGCGATCTATCTCGTCATAAAATACTACGCGAGCGGCGAACTGCACTTACGGTGAACGATCATCGCTACTTGTACAGGAATACGAACACAATTTATTGCAACTACCGCGACGCTTACGTACGCGCTTCTCGCGAGGACCGAAAGAATCTCGATTACGCGAGCCACTTTGATTTAGCGAACGACACGCATTTCACGGCATTAGACCGGTATTAACACAATACACTTTAATGCACTACACAAATAAGCAAAACAAAGAAAGAAAAGACAAAAAAATAAAAATGAAGGTAGTTTGAGAATTACTTGCTGTTCGCGATACAAAGAAAATACAATTCCACTAAGCATGTGGGCAATGAATCCTTTATCCCACTTCTGATTTTAGCAATTAAAAGCGGAAATAAATGAAACCAATATACCAAAAATACAAAAACTTATCTTTATTCACACAATTATCAGATTCAGTTAGAACAAAAACATCTTAACGTTAAATCTTACAATTAAGGGCAAGTAAATTCTCAAACGACTTAAATTAAGTCACAGTTTCTAGAAAATAGAAAGACTAAATGGAAATACAAAATGGAAAAACAAAATGGCTCACGTATACCGAGTGACGTCGAGTAACCGATCCGAGCGCTGCCAGCCAACTAGAGAGCGAGCATCGCCAGCGTACGGTTTTTATACCGTCGACTGTCACTTGGTTGACGTATTTGACAGGTAACGTCAAAAATAGGCAAAGGTTTATTAAACATACATCTAACAATATATACATCCCGGTATAGTTATTACGTCCATGCTAAGACACCGACTTACGGTGTCCACCATTTCCACTGGCATTACCGGCAAAGTTTCTGTGAATGTTGTCTTCTTTATTACATGCCATATTCCTGTGCATCTTATATTTACAAAAAATAAGAAATTGTGGATATTCACACTCCATTTATTCTGGTATACTTGGTACGTCATGTACATTTTCACGTCCTAGCGTATATTTTTTATATATGCTAATTAATACTGATGCTCTTATTGCGTCCTGTAGTACTTAATATTGATTGCGCGTCCTCAAATATACCTACTGATTTACGGCGTCCACTATTTCCACTGGCATTATCACCAAAGTTCATATTATAATTGAGGTACCTAACAATAGGGTATTACGGAATACGGACCATGCAAAAGAATAACCCACCCCTCTTCGGGGACAAAGAGGGGGTAAGATTTTGTATCAACTGATGAAGTAGAAATACTTTAAATGGCAAAACAACGTTTGCCGGGTCAACTAGTTACTTAGATAGGTCTGATCACTATCACAGAATAGATAATAGTATAAGTACAGAAGTTACTCTGCTTTGATCTTCACAAATGCCACCTGTTTATGTGCCTATAATATAATTATTATTAACATACGGACCGCACGCGAGCAGCCGACTTTGAGCTCTCTGGCGCCGCGCGAAGGCCACTTGTCATAATATCTCATAAGGATCTTTTGTCAATACCTATTGTACTATCACATAATTATTATGCTGTTTATATTATTTACTTAGCGGTTGCACTTTTATTTATTTATATGGTTAAGGAAACTAATTTTCGTTATTAGTTTTTATAGTAATTACATTAACATTTAACATACATAATATCTAGAGTCTAGACACGCGGTAGCGTGTCAAGCCAAGTTCAAGTATATGCGGTTCACGGACTACATCTACTTACCAAGTTTCAATAGTACATATTATAGCTCTTATGGTTTCGGAGAAAAGTGGCTGTGACGTGACATACGGACGGACACGGAGCAGACAGACAAACAGATAGACAGACTGACAGACATGACGAATCTCTAAGGGTTCCGTTTTTTGCCATTTGGCTACGGAACCCTAAAAAGTAAGAATTACTGCTGCGCCCCGCAGTTTCACCCGCGTAAGTCCCGAATCCCGATTCCCGATCCCGTGGAACCCACTCACCAAGTTTCATCGGAATCAGTTCAGTAGTTTTTGCGTGAAAGAGTAACAAACATACATATATAAACTTTCGCATTTATAATATTAGTAGGATTAGTAGGAACTAGGAAGTAGGATTTACACTCTACCGTATATTATTAATTAATGTTACGTAATACGTTCAAGAAAACAATTAAAAAATAATGTAATAAACAAATTTATTCAAAAATGTAACTAAGACCCACAGACATATTATTTTAAGATTGTTTCTGTGCTAAGATCTTATTATTTGGTCAACTATTCTGGCTGAAAACTTTAATTTTCAGACCAAATTAAACAATAAAAGTATGTAATAGTCTTAAACGACTAGTACTAAAATAACGTTAAAGTAATTACTAATACTTTATATTTGGTAAAAACAATTCTGAATGAAAATCTTAATTTCCAGGCTAAATTAAACAATAAAAGTATGTACTAATTATTGTCAACGTCTAGTACTAAAATAACGTCAAAGTAACTAACACTCAGGGTTGATTCAGACCGCAACGCCGTGCCTCGCCTCGCCTTGTCGCGTATTTTTCAATCAACATTTTTATGGGTTTCTACTGTGTAAAATATTAAAATATTAGTTTATTTTGTGACAATGAATGATTAAGAAGCGATTAGCATGACGAAAAAAATTAGGTCAAGTAGCCTATTGACCCTAACGGTCATTTCAGACCGCAACGCGACGCGCAGATGCATTTCTAAATTTGTACTGAATTGATAGATTTCAATTGCGTGAGACGTCACACAAATCTGTCAAATCCATACCTTAAAAATGCATCTACGCGTCGCGTTGCGGTCTAATCGACCCTAAGGGTTGATTCAGACCGCAACGCCACGTTTAGATACATTTCTAAATTTGTACTGAATTGACAGATTGGCACGTCGCCTCGCGCAATTGAAATCTGTCAAATCCATACTTTATGCCACGCCGCGCCTCGCCTCGCCTCGTCGCGTTGCGGTCTGAATTTTGGATGTATGTATGTATGGATGTTTGTTACTCTTTCACGCAAAAACTACTGAACGGATTTTAATAAAACCATACAATAATATAGATTATAGCTTATACATCAGAATAACACAAAGGCTACAATTTTAACCGATTTTCGAAATGGGGGAGGCGTTATGTTCGTTTTTTTATGTTCAACGATTACGGGTCAATTTATATTAGCGCAGAAGCGAAGTATCAAAACCGAACATAGCAAATCCAACCTTAACTCCAAAGCGTTAACGCACACCTTACACCTTACATCTGAGCGCTCGAGACACTGACGCGCGTATTCCGCAACGGAAATTCTGCCGAGTAATTTTGGTTCTTCGCGTAATTTATAGTTTGTCGTATCAGACGGATGCCACGGAACGTAATTTTGGCCACGGAAATTACGCCGCGTAACTTCGGCATAGTGTGTTTAGACACTTAGACGTCTAGAACAATTTTCGGGCTAAATTAAACAAAAAGGCCCTTACTAATAAACGTTGTATAAGCTTTGAATAGTTATACAGTGTTTTGTTCCTGTCACACAAGTGACATTTTTAATTGGATTGAAGAAGACAAAACACTGTATGTAAGGAGGTAAAATTATAATATGGTCAACGCCTAGTTCTAAAAAAACGTCAAGGTAACTAATGCTCTAATTTGGTAGCTTGAATACTGACAGATAAATTTTGTTCATAAATAACGTCAAAGTAACTAAATACCTACTTATATTTGGTTATACAATTTTGAATAAAAACTTTAATTTTCGATAAAATTATCACACAGAAAAAAACCTGCTGTAGCCTGTAGGTAGCATAAATTTTGTCGAAGGAACACTATAATCTATTTATTCTAGATTTTTTAGCGGCAAAATTTGTAATTGAGTTCTACTACTGCTATATAAACTTTAATGTGACTAGATACTCCAGTAGGATGATATATTCACGATATTCATCACAATTTAGTCAACGCAAAATTAGTCACAACTCACATCCGTTCGTACAGGACACTACAGCGTCCGCAAAGTTCACGAGCATAATGAAATAACGATGCATGGTCGCACGCGGCAAGGTAAACGCGCCCGAGCGGCAACGTCGCATTTCTTTCGTTTCTTAACCACACGCACTGCACGAAGTGGCAACATATCATATTTGGGGGTAGACGCAACATTATCGGCTAAATGTACGGAAATATACACCCAAAAAATATACGGCGGCGCAGCGCCGCCATCGGACGATTGGCGAACTATATTATACTCGTCCAGAGACTCTGGAGGTGAAATTGCGTCTCGCTGATTTTTTTACCATAGATACCCAATACCTATAGCTATGTAATAGAGGTGAAATTAATCTTGCGTCCGTATACTGGACGCGGTAAGTCGGTGGACGCAATATTACTATGGGATTTTTTGAGGCTGGACGCAAGAAGTCTATCAAGTTATATATATATATATATATATATATATATATATATATATATATATATATATATATATATATATATATATATATATATATATATATATAAATAGTAAATTTACTACAAAATATTTAAATACTAAAAAATATTTTTTTTGAGTTTAAATTTTTGTAGTAAATTTACTATTTATTTATATATCTTTTGTGTTTTACTCAATTTTTTTGTGTTTTAATATTAAGTTGTAAATTTACTAAAAAATATTTAAACAAAAATTTTTTTTTTAGTGTTTAAATATTTTTTAGAAAAATTTTGTACAGGAACCTAGGTAATTACTATTTTAAGCTGAAAAATAACTCAAAAATGTTAAATATTTTCGTATGAGAATATGATTTTGGTATTAAGTATGTATGAGAATTTCGAGGGTACCCCGGCCTCTTAAAACAATTGGATAGTTTCAAGAAAACAACAAATAGAATTGTTGTAAAGAATTTGGTCCGTCCAATTGCTCGATAGCCAAGGGGGTGGGGTAAAAAAAATTGGAACAATAAATCTCCTGGCAACATTCAGAATCATAAACTGCAAGCTTTTCTGAGTTAAAAACTATTTATAGAATGCGGACCTCACGTTTTGCGTACCTACTCAACTTCCTTTGGCACCTGCACTACTGCGCGAGCAATTTGACGCCATTTTTGCTTTGGTGACCACTATCGCCGCATTGGGAATAAAATGCAATAGGTACATTCAATTACCTGACTTATTTCATGTCCTCTCTCTTCAACAGGCTATGTTACAAATCGCTATCTAGTTGGACGAAAAGAGACGATTGCTCATTTATAGACGTTCGACTGAGTCATTCAATTGAACGGTGTCATTAAATGAATGCGCTAATCATTCAATCGAATCGCAGATCCAGATGACTGAAACACAATCATCATTATACTGTATCTCTCAATGGCTTCTACTATATTTTACCTTTTTCAGTATGTCCAGTATCTTTTTGTACATGACTTTAATGGCTAGAGCTGCATTCTTCTTGATATTGGCTCGTTGCACGTAATTGGCGACGGCCTGTTCTTTCTTCTCTGCGGGTAGTTTTCCGCCCACCTCGAACAAAAGCCGGTCACGCAACTCCGCTGACTCCAACTACAACATAAAAACGATACATTGTACCATCGAAGAAATTAAGATGTTGACAAGTTCCAAGATAAGCAGATTTTTATTTACATGAAATTTTCATGGATGCCTTTGATTGTTCATAAAAAAGTGAAAAATCAAAATTGTTGAATTTTTCCAACGGATATGTCTTCTAAGCCCTTATAAGATTAGCTCAAAAAAATAATAAAAATTTCTAGATTTCTTGTTTTTAAATAATCAGCGTTTTTATGAAAAACGCTGATAAATAAAATTAGGAAAGGCATAATAATTGAACAAATTGTGATAATTTATTTTCGCTAACGGATTATTGTTTATTGATATGTCTACTTAGTACTCAAGTTTTTTTATTCCTTAATATTAATATTTAATCACTTAAAATATTTTTTTAGTTCACGTAGCAGATTGCGGCAAACCGCAAATCACACGAAATCCGAACCACGCGGTTACCGTTACTTTCGCCGCTCAATTAAAGCTATAAAGGTTATTGGTAAGGTTACAGGATCTAGGATTTTTATTAGGATTCCTAATAAAAATCCTTTATTAGTATCCTGCTCTTTAAGGATCCTGCTCTTTAAGGATCTATTTTCAAATTTTGATTATCTTAAATAGTTTTTGAAATATTAAAAAAAACCAAACCCTTCTTTTTATGTTTACTTAATTGTTTATAACTTTTGCATTTTTTTTCAGCCCCTCTTGGAATTTTGATAGAATGTTCTAGATGGTATTCCGAATCGAATGAGACCAAAATCATAATTTTCGGTGCATGAGATCAGGTTTTGACGAAAATGGCACTTGTTAACCAGACTATACTATGCGGCCGGTGCAGAGGCGTGCGCTACCAAAGAAACACCACACAACTACCCCTCCCGCTCGCGGTGTCCATGCGTTGGGTAAATAATTATTTAACTTTAAGCTACATTTACTCAGTGACCAATTGATATTCTTTTTATATAATATTTTTTTCCAACTAATATAATAGCCAAATATCACGTCCTCGAGTATAATTGAACATGTCTCACCAGTCACGCAGTAAAGATAGATCTTTTGATTTTATTAAAATAAAAATACAAAGTAATTTTAAAATGCCGGGGACAGCATATTCCAGCATTGCAAAGTGTTATGATATTTCCTATGGAACAAAGAAATCCATAAAGTTTTTTTTATTTTTATTAGACCATAAAATAAGCTATCCTCGAAAATTCCTGACAGATTTTTAGATAAAATAACCAAGATCCCTAGACGACGTTTATGTGTATTATATTTTTATTAATACTTTAAAATTTCCTAGAGCATTCACTTCCTCGCTATTGCGGATGTGAATTTAAATTCTTCGGCTAAAACTAGCTCTAGGTTTCAACGAAAATAACTCGCTAGATATAATTCCTCTCGAGGGGTGTTAAAGCGTTTTAATGTAGGAGATTTAATACCTTTAGGAAAACATTTCAAAACTAATTTTGTCGGGTAAATATACGTGCATTTATCTAATGTTAATATTTAAAAATATATCTTATCACAGTAATTACTTGTATATTCCATTTTTTCTCAATAGTAGTCTTTTATATATTTTTTATATATTATATAATATTATATATTATATATTTTATCTAGTGAGTAGTGGTTATTATTGACCTGACAGTAAATCAATAATAATAATATTTTCCATTACATACCTGACTCAGTCTGAACTTTTCCATTTTCCTCCTTTTCAAATACCGAATTCTGTCCAATTGCTTTCGTTTATTGAAGTTTTCTTGATGAATGCTCTCTAGCACTTTCTGAAACATTCGGAAAATTATTTAAAAGCGAAGACCCTTTCTTTGTTCCTGCAACGTCAGCATTTCAAACCCTGTAAGGTCCAATAAAGGAAGGTTATTAAAATACCTCTCGTCTTTCGAAGACATTTTTCAAATGCATTAATTTCATTGCCTACCCTCCGCACTCTGCAGGATGTGATAAAAGTCTTGTAAAAACGAACGCTTTTAAAAGTATTTAATTACTAAATTCCGTTAAATACTCTGCGCGAGTAATTTTTAATAGGAAATGCTTAGAAGCATAGCAAAACTAAATTTAATCTGTACATTAAAGATATTCAAAAAATAATAAGCGGGGGGTGTCACTACATCACTATAGAAGCCAAAAATGTGGCTAGTTTTTGTTCTGTCTGTCTGTCTGTCTGTATGTTTGTTCCACTATCACACGAAAGCTACTGATCCGATTTGAATGTGGTTTTCGCAGATATATTTGTCTTCTTCCAACTTAACATCTGGTGTATAAAAAAATTTCCCCCCACCCCTCTAAGGAGACGAAAGAGGGGGTCAGATTTTGTATCAAACTTTTTTCTTTAACACGAAAACTACTGATCCGATTTGCATACGGTTTTCACAGATATATTTGTCTTCTTCCAACTCAATATCTGGTGTATAAAAATCCCCCCCTCCCTCTAAGGGGACCAAAGAGGGGGTCAGATTTTGTATCAAACATTTTTCTTTGGACTTACTTCATATTATTTACTGTGTTTTTAAACTTAACATCTGGTGTATAAAATTCCCCCCCAGCCCCCCCACCCCATCCCTCTTAGGGGACAAAAGAGGGGGTAAGATTTTGTATCAACTGATGAAGTAGAAATACTTTATATGGCAAAACAACATTTGCCGGGACAACTAGTTTATAATATTTGTAATTTGTATGTATATAGTCATAGATGGATAGAAATGAATAAGCCTTACATCGGCCTGGCTATTCATGTATGTGAGTTGCAGTCTTCGGTGTTCTTGGAACGCATTTCTCAGGAACTGTTTGTCTCCGTACACGGCTACGGCGAGGTCGCCACGCTTGTCTGTGATGTCCTTTCGCAGCTGACGAATGTCGCGAAAGTATCGCTTTTTCTGTCTCACCAAATCGCCTTCGTGAATCTTTCTATCTCTTTCTAGAAGTAAATCGAAAATGTGAAAAAAAGTCAAAAGAACTAATTTTTCAACGATAATGCAGCTGCGACAACATGCCAGTCATGTATCTACACTAATAATATTATTATAGTGAATATTATTATTGAGTTTTGTATTCGAAAGACTACGAAACTACTTAACTGATGATAATGGCCGTGCATATGACGACTGACGAGAAAGAAAACAACCCCGGTTGAAATACCGTGGAATTTCCTTTTACGCTCTTCATTAGTTTCTAAGAACCCTGATTTATCAGTCTTGGACTCTTAGGGCCTGTTTCACCACTTCCTGATAAAGTGCTGAATAGGAAATTCACAACTTTTTTGACAGTTTCTCCATACTCGATCTGTCAAGTTAATTGGTAGATAGCCTATTCGGCACTTATCAGGAAACTTGGTGAAACAGGCTCTTAGTTACCCAGAATACTTAAACATCACTCTACAAGTCTACAATCTACATAATAATATATTATTAATATTATCTTACCGTACAACTTGATAAGTCCCCTATATTGGTTGATTTTATCCTTAATCACCCAATTCTCATCTTGCATCCCATGGATACGCACTTTTGCAGCCGACAACATTGTGGTTTTATGATTTGTCCCTTATTTTCTTGTTAAGATTAAAATTTGTAGGAAAATACCATAAAAATACACATTTATGTCATAATGATTTATTTGTCAAAAACTTAATTTATGTCTTTGTCGTCAATGCTCATTGCTACATTGTCTATGGAGTCGAAAAAGTTTTTGAAGAATTTATCATTTAAAATATTAAAATATTAGTTTATTTTGTGAAAATGAATGATTAAGAAGCAATTAGCATGAAGAAAAAAATTTGGTCAAGTAGCCTATCTTCTCCAAGCTACTTTTTTCTAGCTCGAGTTATTATGAGAGAGTTATTATGTGCTACTAAAATTCAATAAAAGTACAATCGGTAATTTAATTTTATTATAGGTATATAATAAAATATTGACTCTTTGAAATATTGACTTGAAATTCCAGTGCGTATAACCTTAGGCACTGGAATTTCGGATATTACAAATTAATTCTAGTGCGTATGGCTCTGTTTGCAAACAAAGCCATACGCACTAGAATTAAATGTAGTTATTCTGTATACAACTGGAACGCACATGTGCATTGCAGTTGTATGTAACAGCATAATATTAACTACATGATAATTAACAGGTTCTGAGTAGGTGCACACTAAAAACAATAAAATTTTGTTTTAAAATATATTTCTCAAAAATCTATACTTTGCTATCTGGATCTCCTACAACGGTACACAATCCACGGTGCGTCTTGTCTGTACACTTTGTTCCCTGAGGGCAATTGCTACATGTGGTGCCGACTTCATAGATCGGGAACCCCTCCACGTTGCCAGCTGGTCCGTAATTACAGAATGTGTACGCCACAATCTTCGTCTCCTCAGGTTTTTCCCTCTCAGCGCCGTCCATCGAACCCCTATATGAAAGAGTCTTTCTGCTTCCACCCATTACAGCTGCACTAAATTCATCTAGCATAGTAGACTTGCCGGTCGTGTAACATTTGGTTCCACGCAGGGACTTCGACATTTTTCTGGTGGTGTTACTAGGTGAGGCACTTCGAAGGGACTTAGGAAACCTGACACAGGAATCCTCGTTCATGGTACAAAGAGACTGCGAGCAGCCGATGCGCCAGGTCGATGCCCAAGTGGCCGCGGAGTACCAGTGGTGGTTGCAGCCCCGGGGCGATCCGCACTTGCTCAGCCTAAACGACCGAACATATTCCGAGGGTAAAGACCTGGAACCCGAGAACCAGGAGCCCACAGCATCAGCCAGTAGCTGGGCCTCCGTGATTCCGGACTCTACAGGCCGCACGTCCATATTCTGTAGCACGTTGAATCGAATCGTGTTCCTGCATTCGTCGTGCCGCTTCTGACACTGACTAGCCCAAGCCTCTGCCATGTCTTCGAGCTCGTGGTCCCAGTACATCTTCCGCATATTGGTCGCTTTGGGCTGCCCGGCTTCTAGGCCCATAGCTATGTTATCTCTATGTTTGTTGTGAAGCAGTAGGAGCTGATACCTCATCCAAGGCGTCAAACCTGCAGCAAAAAGTCTACTGCTCTGTCTGTTCTTGGTGACACATAATGTGTGCTGATTTGGTAACGAGCAGTCCGGATGGTAGCAGTAATTAATGACATCGGTGGTGTTACATTTAGCACAATAGATAAATCCAAAAACAAATAGGCTCAAAATTATTTTCTTTATAATCATTACGGTACTTTAATCTTCTACATAGAGAATTATAAACATACACCGATCTTCTGCCGGAGTCATAGAGAAATATAAACATATCAATATACTGGCCAAAGTTGTTAAGTAGATTTTTTTAAAGAATGTATTATGATGTATTGCCATTTGCCATTGCCATTGCTGTTATCAAAAACCATTTATAAACGTTCTTGAAATATTTTCTTTATCATAGTTAAGCATATATTATTATTATTATAATTGTTTTGGCCAAAATAGGCCGACGACAGGAAAACATAATTGAAGCAAATAGTTAATTAGTAATTTAACCTGTGGCAACTAGCAGATCCAGACTCGTAGCAGACTCGTAGTCTAGGATCCGTCGTAGCTCGTAGAACGTACGTAGAACCGCAGAAGCGTAGACATGGAGTAGACCGCGCTTCTACGGTTCTACGTACGTTCTACGATAAAACTGTTATAGGAAACAAGTTGACTTAATATTTGGTAATCTTTACCTAATCAACATAAAAAAAAACTTTTAAACACAAGTCAAAAATAATCCATAGAGAAATATAAACATATAATACCGGACGGTAATCAAAGTCAACATAACTTTGTTCGGTTCAAACTGGCTTCAAATCATAAAATTACTATTTTGAATTCCTTAAATCTGTTGAATAATTACAAAAGATTCGGGTTAAAATGGGTTTTAACGTCGTGCAAATGGTCTTGAGGAGTTTCACCCTGGTATTAATGGTCATTGGATATTATTATGTCACAGAAGAGCGTAATTTAACTTATTTGAGCCAATTTTTCATGCTTGGAGCCTTCGGATCGTATGCCATTATAGTCTTGAGCATTTTGTTAGAGGCCGGCCTACAAGTGAAATCTCATACCTTACCTCAAGCCGCTTTTTTGTTGCTGGGTATTATTCTAAACTTTTGTTGTGCGTCTATATCTTTCACAAAGTTTTTCTACGTATCGAAAACTCAATTTATGAATATTGGTATGGTGGCTGTATCAAGTTTTGTAATATTGCTTGTGGACTTCTCAATTTTACTTACAAGAAAATAAACATTAGGACCAAGAGGTAACTTGTATATCTTTCACTATAAGTAAGAACTGGGGGGCTATTCTCTTAAGGGCACGAATTGCGGAATTCTGGGCCCGCGTGCGTTCCTCTAGTAACGAAATCCTCGGTGTGTGTGCCGGTGTCCGGAGAATTCGTTTCCAGCCTACTGGTTATCGGTGCATCGCGACAGTAACCCTAATGATTTTTAGAATTATTATTTTTGTAGCATTTTATTTTGTATCGTAAATTTGTTTCACAATGTAGGTATAATGTACTATTTAATTCTAACTTTTAATTTAAATTTAATTTTATATAATAATATTTTATATGGGTTTATTGCCTGCAATAAATGATTATTATTATTATTATTAAAGGAAGAGAATACAAACTAAGTGAAGTGCAAAAATAAGCTTTGTTTATTAAAAAATTTCACACTTTATCGGACGGTATCAAGGAATCTGCAGATTACGTAGGTAATGTGCACCTTAACGTATTCTGCATTCTAACGGTACCTAACATAATATGAGTTTTGCCGGGAATGTGAAAGAGTGATGTTGTGTTTTTGTATGATTTTCTTAAAATTGTGTTAAATTCGATAATTAAGAATGCTCCAACTTTTTAATTAGCAGGTCGGATGTCTGTCAGTACGAATATCGACGTTAATGACATTAAAATAAGATTTATATTAGCGCGCCTTGTACAGTGGCGGTTACGACGCTCGCCGCGTTCTTGATATGGCGAAAATGTATGAAAAAATTTGAGAAATTTTCTTATTTTTCTTATAACTGGAAAAGTTGTTTATTTTTATATAAAATTTTAGCGGACTTTATAGACGACTAAATAAGCAACAATTTTTTTGTATATTTATTTTCCTCAGTTCAGTGTATTTAGATAAGGTACCTAATCAGACCCCATTTTTTTCATATTTTGCGATTATTGTGATGGTTAAAACGTATTTTATGTGAAAATTTTGTATGCGGCTATAGAATTTTTATGGTACAGTCGTGGAGATGAATATATTATCTTTCATTTGAAACCAAAATATCCTCGCAGTTTGACTCCTAATTCTTTAATATGGTACCGAAAAATCGCTGATATTTGTAATAGCGTCCTTAATGTATAATATTGGTAGGATATTATCCATTAGATATTCGTTATCATGCGCAAGTGCAGGAAAGTGATGCAATATCCAGAAACGTGCTATTTTGTGTTTCCTCCAAAACTCCATCGAAAGTTTCAGTAAAGCGTCTACTACTTTACTGAATCAACGTGGAATCAACCGACTTGAGTCTTGACTCATTTGACTGCATTGACTTTTATTTAGACTCTGACTAGACTTTGGACTTGACGATATGAAGAAAAAACGATCCATAGTTTTCCCGCCATTTATATACTCGACACTGGCCATAGCCGTAGTGCCATAAGAAAAAAAAACGGTAACATAAAAGTCGTGTTCGTTTGGTTTTTCAACTGCGCATTATATGCGGCTTATTTGTGTGTCAGTGGGAGTGTCATATTCTAAAATAGGTACCCAAAAAATACCAAACAATTTCTGTCAGATTTTAGAAAATCTGACAGGTATTTTAGAACATGACACTCACACTGACACCAATTTATAACTTTGCGCATGCGCAATGTTATTAATAATATTATATTATGCGCAATTGAAAAACAAACGAACACGACTATTTTATAATGGCAATATCAAAACTATCAATCAATGTCAATTTTGAAATGTAATGTATGCAAATGTCAATTGTCAACTGTCGATCAAAAGTCAAAACAGAACAAAAAGACAATATCGTTGTGCTTTATTATTTTTAACATTGCTAAATTATTACAATAATTATTTCTATTGATAAATAAGGCAATAACGTTTAGATTTTTTATAATTGTTGTTAGTAAGAATATCAGCATGAATATTTGTGTATAAAGTACCTAATAGTTCTGAAACTAAAATGAGCCTACACAAATTCAGGTAAATTATATTAAAAGTTAACTTTCAAAAGTTTGTTATATTTTGGTGATGTGTTTATCAACTTGTACTAGGTGGGCGTGTCATAGAAAAACTTGCGAATTTAATTAGAATTTGATTCACTACAACTATGTGTATTGGACACATTATTTTTTTTGTTTTGGTTTAAATGCCCTGTACAAAGGAATTTTGTAATAGAAAAATGTTCAAATACCACTTGTTATTTAGATCCAAATTTATATTTACTTTATCCACTTGTAAACTACCTTTACCTCAAGTAACTTTTCTGACAAATTGATAAATAATCCAATGAAGGCTGTGGTGTTTATGAATTTTTTTCTCGATTTAATCCATTTACTTCCAAGCGGCACCCGGGTGCCGCATAACAATTGATTAATCATTGTGTCTGTGATTCCCACAATAAACAAACTAAGTTGATTCAAAGCCTGCTACTACCTAAGCGAATCCAAGCAGATTTCAATCTAAGATAAGATATTTTCTGCTTTAAATGATAATAATTATTCCAATTTTTTGAAGCAAGAGGTGGAATCAGATCCTAAAAAAACAGCTGATCTAATAAGAGTATCGGAATTGCATGTTACATAGTCTAAGCTTTTTGTCTGTTTCAGAATAAAAGCATTTGAAGATATACTTGACAATGAAATTATTGATTTGGAACAACTACGAAAACTTGCTTTTAATGGTATTAGTTTATGTTTTCACTAAATGAGCTTAAATAATATAGTCTTTATCACATAGGAATTATGATTATTACAGTTTTAGACAAGTAAATACAATTAATAGTGTACAGTACTGTATATCATTATTATGTACCTATTAAAATTCTGGTTCACTGTTATCATCATCATTCTTAAGTAAACTGAATGTAACATACACTATATTTTAGGTATACCAGAAGATAAAGGATTGCGCCCCTTAGTTTGGAAAATTCTTTTAAATTACATCCCTCCAGAAAAGAGTACTTGGGAATCTACTCTTACAAAAAAGCGGCAGCTTTATAACCAGTTTATCGGTGAGTTTTTTTGACAGCTACTATAATATTATTATAAAGTAAAAGGAAGAAACATTTCTTTTGTATTCATTTTTTTAATTATATAAATATTGGTGGTATGGGAATGTGGCCATAATTATCTGTTTGGTACACCTAACAGTATTTTTGCATTGGGAAACGGCTCGACGGGAGAAATACCACGGGCACACAGAAAACCGGTGTGAGACAGCGCTTGCGCTTTGTTACGCCGAGTGAGTGAGTTTACCGGAGGCCCAATCCCCTACCGCTTTCCCTTCCCTCCCCTCCCTTATTTCCTTCCCTACCCTCCCCTATTCCTCTTCCCTACCCTCCCCTCCCCTATTACCCTATTCCCTCGTAAAAGGCCGGCAACGCACCTGCAGCTCTTCTGAGCTGCGAGTGTCCATGGGCGACGGAAGTTGCTTGCCATCAAGTGACCCGTTTGCTTGTTTGCCCCCTTTTTCATAAAAAAAACACTGTCAGCATCTTGTAAGTTAATATACTATTTCTGGTGCGTTTGGTGTTGAGTGGTAATCTACCATAATATAAGAAACATTTTAGTATCTCAATTTTAATAACAAGTGTTGTAGCGATTGCTGTCCACAAAATTGACTTAATAGTATTTTTATGTAAGTTTTAAATTACTTCCAGATGAAATAATTGTGTCTCCTGGCGGTCCCTCTGATCATCCCCTGAACAATAGTCCAGATAGTTCATGGGGCACATATTTCAAAGACAATGAAGTTTTATTACAAATAGACAAAGACGTGCGGCGGTTGTGTCCTGATATAGCATTTTTCCAGACCGCTACTGAGTTCCCGTGTCCAGTGGTAAGATGTTATTATTCCTGATATAGTTCTATGTGTTTTTGTGCTGTATCTCAAACAAGATAATATTATCTTGCATTGTTTTTCCATGGGTTGTGCATCCATGGAAAACCAATTTTCATGAAATTTAACTATTTATTATTGGAATCAGAAGAGAAATCAACAATATAACTAGGTCTTGCTGTACCACTCATTAATGAATGGTCTTTCTTTCATATCCGATAAAACTCCGTCTCCCAGGTTCTAAAAGGCATAAAACTGCAGTTTTGTTACCTTGTAGTTTACCTACATTCATATTTAATATTATTAACATGTCCAATGTCCTCATTATTATCATAAGCACATTATCAGGCTAGCTAGTGACACATAAGTTAATAAGTTGGTAAATTAAGTTAGGTAGATGTTGTAATGAGCTAACTGGTTGTGTGTACATAAATTATTAAATAAATAAATAAATAAATAAATATATTTTTATTCCTCCCAAGGATATTAATTATTATAATATCAATAATATACATATTAATGTTTAATGAGACTATTACAACACAGGCTAAGACTATAATCTCAACTCTCAATGAAGAGAAGTAGGCTTTTTTATTTTAGCCTAACTCTTTTTGTATATTACCTATATATTTTTTAGATTGTAAACAGCAATGGCGTGAAACGTTTACATAAGCGCGTGGAACAATCAGTACTGAATTATTCAACGTTAGAGAGGAGAGGTCTCGGCGTAGCGAAGGTAATTTATTTTGACTTTCTGATACGATTGACGCAAATTAATTCCTCCATGAATTAATTTATTGACGCCTATTAATTCCTGCATGAATTAATTTGTCTAAAATTTTCCGAGACATGTTAAGGGAAAATTGTAACATAAGCGTTATATTTGTAATCATTAAAGATTATTAGTCATCGCTGTTATTGTTATCGCCTTTAGGGCGTAAAATGACCCACAATAACAGTAATATCGTTTTCGCCCATAAGGCAACCAATTATTTTGACATCTAATCCATCCTTCGCAAGTAAAACATTACCAGCACTAAAGGGGGATTTACACTTAGCATGACTCTGTGATGTTTAATTCTTAACCTATATGTAGCTAAACCCTATTTACAAAGTTTTCAAAATTCTATTCCGATTGAGGAAAATTGATAATTTGACCATAATATAATTATTATGATGTGACGAAATCCGTGGCTAATTATTAGTGACAAACGTGAACGTAGAAATAATCAGCTAAGTGCAAGTCGAACTCGCGCACGAAGGGTTCCGTACCACAATAGAACAAAAATACTAAAAATTGTGTTTTTTGTATGGGAGCCCCCCTTAATTATTTTATTTATTTAAATTTTACTATAAATTATTACAGTGCTAATAAAATTAATATTTCTTGAATATTTCAAGTGAATATTGTTTGCCGTTATTGATATCGAGAAAAAAATAGCAAAAAATCAAGTTTGTTGTATGGGAGCCCCCCTTAAATAATATATACCTAATTTATTTTGTTTTTAGTATTTGTTGTTATAGCGGCAAGAGATATACATAATCTGTGAAAATTTCAAAAGTCTAGCTATGGCGGTTTTTGAGTTACAGCCCAAGACATACAGACAAACAGACAGACAGACATCGAAGTCTTAGTAATAGGGTCCCGTTTTTACCCTTTGGGTACGGAACCCTAAAAAAGGCGGGCGGAGTCTTATTATACACAGCACTTTGTCTTCAGACTTCAGAGTCGGCCACGGCCCGCGCTGACTGCATGTACACGGTCCACACGCACACATTCTTAGGCTAGTCGGCCATTTGACAGCAAACAGATGACTGTCTTCATACGACTCTGTCCGCCTTTTTTCTACGTTCATAGTGACAAACATATCCACAGCCGAAAATAGAACCTCCTTCTTTTTGGAAGTCGGTTAATTATTTATCGCAACTACAAAACTGACAAGTTTTTTATGGATGTTCTCGGCCTGTCTGATGTCTCGCCATTCTACTCGTTATGGCGGCTGTACACACTCGACGAGAGCCTCTCGCTGAGATCCGTAGGTATACATGCTGCTCTGCTTTTCCTCGCGAGATCCAACGAGACGAGGAAGCGCCCTGTACACACTCGCGCTCGGCCTGTCTCGGGGTGTCTCGACGAAGGTGCAATCAGACCCTTAAGCTTCGGCCAAACCTACGCGACCAAAGCGACTGCGAAGCGGGAGCGTCTGCAACGCGGGACGTTCGCGTCGGCAGAGCGGGAATAATTTTCGTTTCGCGTTGCAGACGCTCCCGCGACCCGCGCGCCTTTTGTTGTTTGTTGCGTTGCTTATGCAACATCTGTTTCTCAGCTAAGCGACGAAAGGCGTCGCATCGACGTCTCAGGTAGTTATATCCCGCTGAAGGAAGGTAGTGAAGCGCACTGGGAGGTGGTGGAACGTATGCTATTCCTGTACGCCAAGCTCAACCCTGGCCAGGGCTATGTGCAGGGTATGAACGAAATCATCGGACCCATATACCACACCTTCGCGACTACTGCCCATGTTGAATATCGCAGTGAGTATATGGCAGTATGCTCTAATTTCCCTATGGCGTGTTTATATTTTCTTATATTATGTTGTCGCTACCTTTCTTTCCAATAATAATTAGACATAAAACTAGATATTTGGATGTTGGGGTTTATCTAAACTGCCCGCCAGTTCTTAGTTAGAGTTTAAACTGGGCTCGCCATGCTCCCACAGGTTTAGATTTTACTTCAAAATAATTAGAAATGCAGCTATATATTTCGACGATATTGGAGTTTATTTAATTTTCTTGTGATTAATTCTAATCCTAGATTAACATAAATGACTTCCAGTGCCGGATTTATATTAGTGTAGGCATCTTTATGAAATCTGGAGCTCCCTAGAACGATGCCGCCTATATGGACCACGGCTTATATACGGCCTTTTTATAAATCCAGTGCTGGCTTTGTATTAAACTTTTCTTGGCTCAGACTAGGAAACGATTGCCTGATCTGTGGCCTGATGGTAAACTGGATTAGCTGGCAATAGAATATAATCGGTACCAGACGTGAAACAAGGCAAAAATAATATCTTATCTTCGAGGCTTTAGTATTTTCTCCAGCAAGTCGTTTCTCGAATACAATTAACCCAAATATGTAATAAAAAAATAATGCCATTCACCTTTCTTACAATTTTCAGAATACGCCGAAGCGGACTGCTTCTTCTGTTTCACGAATCTGATGGCGGAAATTCGCGACTTCTTCATACGCACGTTGGACGAGACTGAGAGCGGTATCAACTACATGATGAACAAACTCAGTGTGTGCGTCAAAGACAACGACCGAGCCGTGTGGGACAGACTCGAGAGGCAGGAGTTGAGACCACAATATTACAGTTTCAGGTACTATCAGAGAAGTTGATTCCTAGGGCCATGGGCGTAGCGAGGTACGGGCAGGCCCTACAAGAGCGATCGGTCGCTAAGGGTCAATTTATGTAATACGCGCGCGTCTGCCGCATCCGCGCGAATTCGGGCGTATGCCCCCGACCAACGCTGATTGGTCTCGCAGAAGTAATGTGTGCGTTACGGACTACGTTACTGGAGCTAAGGTTGAATTTTCTGTGTTCAGTTTTTGGGAATTCGCTTCTCTGCGCTTCGACTCTGCTCTATTATAAATTGACCCTAATGCTCACGAGTTTCATACCTAAACGTGGAGCGGAGA
This sequence comes from Plebejus argus, assembly GCA_905404155.3. NCBI lineage: Eukaryota > Metazoa > Arthropoda > Insecta > Lepidoptera > Lycaenidae > Plebejus > Plebejus argus. The sequence goes on along the minus strand of FR989932.1, from coordinate 5,712,538 downwards.
GAGTTGCGGGGTGAGAGGGGAGACATTCAATCCCAGTTGGCTCGCTCATATTTTGTTTTTAATTTTTACCTCACCTTCAATACCCCCCCCCCCCCTGATTCGTTGTCCCCTGATTTCTTCTCCAAAACTTAACCGATTTAAGTACTTTTTTCATTTAAAAATTAAAGCAAAGCTTGAGCTGTGTTCCTGTTTTTTTTATATACGTAATCGAGCCAAATTTGTTTTCGGGATGTTTGAACACAGCGGAAAATCTGGTCATTTGTTTGGATTTTTGAACGTTCATATTATTATCTTTTTTAATAATTAAATTATAAAAAAAAGAAAACATAGGGACATTGTATTAGTAGCCGTAGATATTCAGGAAAAAAATTATAACTCTACCGGCATTATCCAGGGAGGAAACAGGGGACAACGTTTGTATGCAAAAACGGCTGTAGAGTATCCTCTTAATGATTATTTCAGATGGCTGACGCTCCTCCTCTCCCAGGAGTTCTCTCTGCCGGATGTGGAGAGGATATGGGACTCCTTGTTCGCAGACAGTCGCCGATTCCACTTCCTTGTGGCTATATGCTGTGCCATGATTATGTGAGTACCAACTACCAACAAATTGGTTGTTGCTAACTAATATTAAAAAGAAATATTTTCATTTTCAAAGATCTTTAACCACCATGCATTCGATAATGATGTGGACTGCGTAATATGCTAACGTAGTTTAAGACTCTGGGCCTTTACTAAGTTCCAAGAACTTGGCTAAGTCCCTTGGCTTAGCAAAGTTCTTTCTTAAATTCTATATCAAAAAGTGTGGAATTTAATATAAAGCCTTGAAAACATTTTCAAACCCTGTACATTTCTGATTTTGAATTTCGGCAATAATTATTAATAAAGGAAATTGGTAAAGGCCTATAATATTCTCTTCTCCTGCAGTGTAAGCTAAACTTCCACATTCTTTTACGCTTGCATAATAATAATTGAAGACGTAAGTGAATGAAGTGGCTAACATTTTAGAAACTGTTTTTTTCCATAAATGGAGGCCTTAGACCGAAAATATAAAGTAATACGGATTTTATATTATATACTTCAGCAACATAACATCCACATTCTTCTGATTGCAAATCATTTTCTCGATCCTAAAGCCTCCATTTATGCAAAATACGAACATTTAAAAATGATGATAAGCCACTTCATCCACTTGGTCTTCGATTATATACCTAATATCTCTAGGATACTATATCATTTGACTATAAGCAGACCCCTAGACGATCAATTATTTTACTACCCAATACAAATATACCCTACACTACCCTATTGTGCAATATTATTGACGATTTAGGGTTAATAATTAACATTGAACATTGCCGCGCCTTTTGCTCTTATTGTATGTGTAAAAATTGTATGTATAAAAATTGTTCAATATTATTGTAGATTTAGGGGCTGCTTAGTACTCAAATAATAATAATTCCTGCCAAAGTCTTTGATTTTTTGCCATGTTGTATTTTTTTACAGATTAGTACGAGAAAACTTACTCAGTGGCGACTTTGCGTCCAACGTCAAACTGCTACAGAACTTTCCTCCCATGGACGTCTCGCTCATACTCAATAAAGCCGTCGAGCTCGTCAAATACTAAATAGCTGAGAATTCTAGTATATTGACTGATAAGTTACATAGTTATAGCTACCGTTATCAAAGACTACTAAACATGTGTTAGAAAAATATTTGGCGAAAACTGGATACTTCCTACTCCTATTATCTTCTTTTGATTAATTTCGTTGCGGGTCCCAAGATGGCTTTAGTCCCTCGGGCTCCCTGAGATTATGATCTAATATCATTTTATCAAAGGGTTTTCGTGGTTGGATACCACCGTCGATCCTGGCGACACAGGAGATACAGAGATGGGAATGTGTGGTGGGCCAAAGCCCGTTAAAAGTACTCATTAACAGAATGTTCATAATTCTTATATCCCTCTTATATTAGTAAAATCATTGTCATCATCAAGTATATTTGTATATTATATAACTTAAATGGTTTTCAGGAGTCTTTCATTTTTATACTCTTCTCTTATTTCATATGGAATAAAGAAACGAAACGACAAAAACGAAAAGCGATACCGAATTGGTTTTAATGTTTAATCATTATCGTGCCCTCTTCACATCGAAGCTCCGCGGTCAGCTGGTTGAATTTCTTCCGGTCTTGGTTTTACTATACTAAGGGCCTGTTTCACCACTTTATGATAGTGCCGAACAGGCGATTCACAACTTTTTTGACAGATTCACCATACTTGATCTGTCAAGTTAAGTGGTGGATAGCCTATTCGGCAGTCGGCACTTATCAGGAAGTGGTGAAACAGGCCCTAAAATATTTATTTTCAGTCAGTAAAACTACGATGTAACTATATTAGTCAATGTACCAAGTTCAATAACAGTGTTGGGATTACCATTACTTTACACAGAACTGTGTTCAGAATTTATAAAACTTTACAAATTATATTATTTTTAAATCTAGACATACTCATCTATCATGTTTAAATACATCTTCCAATTCTAGTTGGACTAATAACTGCATACATCCAACTGTTTATTACTTTTTTTCGAATTAAAACTATTATATTCTCTGATTAACCAATTTAAATCAGTGGTCAATGCTACTGGAATTTTATTTTACAGGTTTTAATATTATTTTATATTATGTACCTAAGTACATACTTATAGGAAATCAATTTATTTATTTTCAGATCATATGTTATATTTTGTAATTTATAATGTAATAAGTATGTTGATTGAAATTTATAAATCTTCGTACATATACGCTATTTTTACAGAAAATAACTATTATGTAGGTATATGACACCGATTAATTTTTTTAAAGTTAACAAAATTCATATTGTTATTCTGCATTCAAAAATGTCTGTAAAAATGCCTGGGAGACGCCAGCGTCTCCCAGGCAGACGCGGGCAGCGGTGGCGGTCGCGGCTGCGGTCAGTTGTTTGTACTGCGACCGCCACCGCGTGTGTCTGTGTCGTTCCTAGAACTCTCAAGTCATCCAACTGACCGCCGCCGCCACCGCCACCGCTGCCCGCGTCTGTCTGGGAGACGCCTAAAGTGTCTTGTACATATATTTCATATCAGAATACCACCGCATATTCACTTCTTTAGCAATAAGTCGAATGTTTATAAATAAAGGTACTGTAAGATTACTCAATGTCAAAATTATGTTTTAAAGTTAGCAATAAATAATGTAAAAATGTAATGATATAAAAAAACATACCTTAAATTATAGCATCGTAAGATCACGATAATAATTTAAGTACAAAAGAGTAGAAAATACTGTTTTATTTTATTAAAAATATCAGTTCGAAACAACAAGAATGCATTTTAGAACTTTTTTATATTATCTTCGTTGTAATTTATAACTTTTACAAAATCAGCGCTTCTAATTACTGGTTACGCATATTATGTTTCCATCATTATTAAATGAAATTTAATTTAAATCAGTTACAATTATTTTAACATGATGGGTATTCTAATGGCTCAATAGAAACCCTATCATGCTCCAGATGTTGTAATTAGTACTGAAAAATAAACACAAAATTGTCACCTGAGAATCTCACCAAACAATATAAAATGTAAGAACGTGCTTTCTATGTAAAAATCGGTGCTATTTTAATACGTACACTGATTTCTGATTCGTATTCTTATTACTTTTGATAATAAAATATGTTTTGTAGAACTATTATACCTGTTGTGGAACGAAAAGTTGTTTTGTGTTATAGCTTTATCTATTACCTTAGAATTTAGATGTTAAGAATTATTTAGAACTAGCGACCCGCCCCGGCTTCGCACGCCAAACCGGACTTCCTGAATCCTGAGATTAGCACGTTCAAATAAGCCCTTTCAAATATATTTCCTCCCGTTTTTTTCCACATTTTCCTCTATTTCTTCGCTCCTATATTAGTCTTAGCGTGATAAAATATAGCCTATAGCCTTCCTCGATAAATGGGCTAAGATTTTTTTTTAAATCGGACCAGTAGTTCCTGAGATTAAAGGGAACAAAGGGACATGAGGGAAAAAGTGACTGCTTTATAATACCTATTTATAGATAAGTAGGAGGAATCAAGGCGGAGCGGAGATAAGAGGTGGCGTAAACTGTCAAAAATAATAGTGCAGACCGAGGAAAGTTACTTTTTAAAGTTCGTAAATGTATAGTTGATTTTGTACGTGTAAAGTTGTCAGAAACGCCTAGGTTATGTTTCATGAAGTCGCTCCGCGGTGCCCGTCCCTCCCGCACTATTAAGCGCACGACGGAGGGCTGGGGGGGTTTTAGTGGGTAAACCTCTGAGGGAGTCCCACATACCCCCGCCCCTTCCTCCGAAGGGGTGGGGGATACGTAAAGTATTTCCCCTCCTCAAAAAAAAAACAGAAATGACAATAAATTTTATATTACTCTACAGTAAATACAAAAAGTTATTGCAATTGCAATAATTCTAGAGTAATTCCAAAGTAATTCCATCTCAAAGGTTTCCTTGACAACAGAGGCTAGTGGGAGTGACTTCATACACGCGATTTTTGCGGTCCCTAGCGTAGACAGGCCCCGGCTTGGCCCAAATAGCTTTCTTCAAACATGGACCCCACACGAATAACATAAACGACGTGAAAACTAGTGGATATAACATACTGGTCGCTTTAGAATTCTGAAATACGAAAAATTAAAAAATATGATGTTTTCTTTAATCTATTTTTAGCAATTTAAAGAAAGATAAATATTACCTTGATATTATCATTAAGACTCAGAAATACTTTACTGGTATTTAATGCAAAATACGGTTAAAATTTCTCTCATTTTGATCTAACCTAGTTTCAAGTGTCAAAAATATTTTTTTATTAATTTTACATCAGCCAAGACAAGACTGAAAAACCAAGGCCTTAAAATTTTAGGTACCTACCTACTTATTTCAGTTACTACTTGAGGTATTAATGAAATAAAGAAATATCAAAAGCACCCAATTTATTTCCGTAAAACATATTTTGGTCCCACATAATACAGGTTGCCAACATTAATAAAAATATCATTAATTACATTCACTTATTATTGTCACTAATTATATTATCTTAAAATATAAAATAATTTAACAAATACGAAACATAGGAAACATAATATTCAAATTAACAAAAACGAAATGAGCTGTGATCATAAAAATATAGATTGTTTAAATTTTTTTTTTTTTTTTTTTTTTTTATTAAATAAGGGGGCAAACGAGCAAACGGGTCACCTGATGGTAAGCAACTACCGTCGCCCATGGACACTCGCAACATCCGAAGAGCTGCAGGTGCGTTGCCGGCCTTTTAAGAGGGTATACGCTCTTTTCTTGAAGGTTTGCAGGTCATATAGGTCCGGAAATACTGCTGGTGACAGTTCGTTCCAGAGTTTTACAGTGCGCGGCAGAAAGTTACGCGAAAATCGCACTGTGGAAGACTGCCACTCATCAAGGTGATGAGGATGGTATGTTTTTCGCGTGGGACGATGGCGAAAAGTTGCAGGTGGTATGATTCCGAACAATTCCTCAGAGCACTCCCCGTAATACAACCGATAGAGGATGCAGAGTGAAGCTACATCTCGGCGTAATTCCAAGGGGTCCAAGCTGTTCGAAACACTATGGCAGTCAACAATTCGAGCGGCCCTTCGTTGGATACGATCCAGAGGGAGCAGTTGGTATTTTGGCGCCCCTGCCCAGAGATAAGAACAATATTCCATGTGAGGCCGAACCTGCGCCTTGTAGAGTTGTAGGCGTTGGTCCGGGCTGAAGTGCTGTCTCGCTCTGTTAAGAACACCAAGCTTCTTCGAGGCTAACTTGGCCTTACCCTCTAGATGATATCGGAACTGGACTTCGCTCGATATGTTGACGCCAAGTATCTCAATGCTAGGGGAGATGGTTAAAGATGTGCCCTCGAAACGAGGATATATGACCATTGGTGACTTTTTAGTGGTGAACGCGCAGACTTGTGTCTTGGCGGGGTTAAATTGGACTAAGTTACGTCTACCCCATTCAGAGACTTTCTCCAATGAATTCTCTATTTTAGACACAAGTTCGTTTCGACTCTCAATGACATTTTGCCGAGAAATATTGCGGGAGCCGGTATATACAGCATCACCTGTACTATCATCCGCATAGCAATGAATGCCGTTGGTCTGTAACATGTCATTGATATGCAGTATGAATAGGGTAGGCGATAGCACACAGCCCTGAGGGACACCAGCATCAACAGATTGAGTTTCCGAGCATTCGCCGTCAACTACGACCCTTATGCTTCTATCTGCTAAGAAACTAGTGACCCACTTACATAATTTCTCGGGCAGCCCGTATGATGGAAGCTTTGAAAGCAGCGCTTTATGCCAAACCCGATCAAAGGCCTTCGCAATGTCCAAACTAACAGCCAATGCCTCTCCCTTCGACTCAATTGCCTGAGCCCAACGATGAGTCAGGTACGCCAAGAGATCACCAGCCGAGCGACCCTTACGGAACCCGTATTGTTTGTCGCTTAGTAATCCCTGGCCGTCCAAGTATCGAAGAAGCTGGCTATTGATAATGGATTCCATTATCTTCGAGAAGAGAGAGGTTATAGCGATTGGTCTGTAGTTGGAAGGATTTGAGCGGTCACCTTTTTTAGGGATCGGGTGCACCAAGGCTGTCTTCCAAGAAGCCGGGACGATGCCAGTGGAATAGGAGAGCCGAAAAAGATGCGTCAAGACCGGAGCCAACTCTGGAGCACACTTTTTCAACACAATAGGAGGGACTCCGTCAGGCCCACTCGACTTTTGGATATCAAGGGAAAGGAGGGCTTTTCGCACTGAGCGCTGATGAAACCGAATATCCGACATGATGCTCGTACATCGCGGTATGGTCGGCGGTTTCTGCCCCCCGTCATCCAGGGTCGAGTTTGACGCAAAGAGCTTGCCCAGAAGATCGGCTTTGTCTTTTGCGTCATGGGCCAACGATCCATTTCCTACGTGTAGGGATGGTAGGGTTGGCTTGCAGAAATTTCCTTCAATAGCTTTGGCCAGAGACCAGAATGCACGGGTTCCCGAGGGGAGGCGCTCAAGTCTCTTGCCAATTCTATTGACGTGCTGTTGCTTTGCCCGAGTGATCTCTTTCTTGAGGGACCTAGAGGCAAGGTTGTACTCCTTTTTATATGTGCTGGTATTTAAATCCCGAGCAGACACTGCGTTGGTTAAATGCGTCAAATTAATATTTTATTGTATGGAATGTAGTTAAAATAGTAAAATGTACGGTCGGTATGACTACCGCTTTAACATTGATATGACGACACCAAAATCAGAGTGATCTTTGTGACATTTTTCGCAAAAAGACTACACAAAATTACAAAGAAAAATTACTCTTTCAGGCCACACTAATCTGCTTTCTACTACTTTTTCCTTTAGAATTGTGTATAAAATTCATAGCGAGAATGTCACTTATATCACTACGGTTCTAATGTCGTCATATGAAGATTAACAGGTACACCGACCAGTCATGTTCTGGAAGCAGTATCATACTTTTATGCTGCGTTTCCATGCTTGCCAAGGCTTGACCAGCGTCCACAAACAAGCGTGTAAAGAGAGTATCTGGCTTGGCTTGCGTGAGCTTGTGGACGCTTGTATCCGATCCGGTGTAGTGTCGGTTTTTGGACACAGATCAAAGGGCGCGTGCTTGGAGGTACGTAATACACTGACGCATTCACATGCGTGTAAACGACTTACAAATGCCAAGCGAGATCTATGGACGCTTGTGCCTTGTGGATGCTTGCCAAGCCTTGGCAGGCATGAAAACCCAGCATTATATGTGTGAAAATATGTTTTTTTCAGTTCACTTGTTGTACGTGGAGGCAGAGACGTTGCCGCCGTGTCCGGTCCAATTAGTGTGGATGAAGTCACCGGGTTTCGTCAACAGCTCGTATGTGTGAGCACCGAAATAGTCTCTCTGGGCCTGAAAATGTGAACAAAGTTGCTATAATAACATGCCAGTAAATTAGCAAGCACGACTATTTCTCAGCAAATATACAAATATTAATTTATATTGCTTTATGCTAAAGCAATATAACTAAAATTAGAATAATGTGTGACAACTTTTCCAATTTGCATCGGATGCTTAGGCTAACTGCGTTGTTGAATACAATTGAAGACATGAGTGCATGAATGAGGTAAGTAACATTTTTGAAAATTTACGTTTTATTGCATAAATGTAGCTTTTAGGACTTGGAAAATGATTTGCAATCAAAAAATTTAGAATTTTACGTATACTTACAAAGTTAGCCAGATGATGAAGCAGGTAAGTTACAAGGTTCGTCCAAATGACTATGCAAGAAGCGGGTAATTACATCCCATACAAATCCCATATGCGTTTTTAAATAAGGAATATTATGTCGACTTTTTTATTGTTCTATTATTCAAAGGCATAGATAATTTAGTATATATTTTTTTTTGTTAGCGTTTGGCTCTGACACCGGGGGTGTACTTTGCCACATACAAAGGTATGTCAGTCTTCTTCATAATAATAATTTTCATCAACGTTTTTGTTTTTACTATATTATCGTCATTTATGATCATATCTAAAGTCTAGTCAAAGTCTAAGTAAAAGTCAAGTCAAGCAGTCAAGGAGTCAAGTCGGTTGATACTCTATACTGAAACTTTTGACGGAGTTTTGTAGGGACACAAAAAGCACGTTCCTGGAAGTTGCAGCACGTGCATGATAACGAATATGTAATAATGGTTAATATTCTGCCAATTTTACACATTAAAATATTCTAGGCAAAACTCTAGTAGGTATATTAATAATGACACATTATTAAGAAAATAATAATAATATCTATGGACGCTTCACATCACGTTAGTCTGGCCCCGTGCTAAGTACCTGAAGGACTTGTGTTACAGGTACCAGACAACGTTGTATATTTAAGATTTTTATTATATCATACACAATACATATTTATACATATAATAATCAAAGCATAATATTTCATACACATCCATACTCTTTTATACCTACTACGATAGTTATTTTATTAAAGACTAGGCGCTTTTCGTTGTTTCCAAACAAATTAAAATTTTGGAAAAACCTATCGTAACTTAAATGGTACCTACGTATAAAATATTTTGTTTTTGTTTTTATTATAATATTAAATTGTTGGAAATATAAAAAAATATTTAGGCATCAGTTTGGCTGTTTGCATATTTTATCCTGTGCTAATACTTTATAGCGTCGCGTCGCGTACCTCGCGTACCTAGTGTATTTATTCTTAGGTCGCGTCCATGTCGCGTCGATACTTCATTCCAAATTCAAATGAGCGTGCGGCCAAATTTGAAAATCGAACTAGCTATGCTCGACAAAGAATTTTTTATTGTAAGTACTTGACTGTTTTTTTTTACTAGGTATTATGACGTACAAGCCATAGTCGTGAAAACGCAGTTAAAAGTAAGTATAATAAAACACAATAAAAACTTGAATTAGTATATTGTTCTTTTAATTGTAACATTTGAATAGTGCATAATTTAAGTTATTATTATTAATATACTTAAATTTATTTATTAAGTAAGGGTTCATTTTAAACAATCTATAATATATCAACTTTGAGAAACCCAAGATATTTTAAAAAATTAATTGATCTTACTAGTAAACTATAAATTGGGAAATCGTGTTTGTATGATCTTAAATGCTTCTTAACACTTAAACGGCTGAGCTGATTTCGACGAAATTTGCTTTGGAGATTATTACTTTCATCATCTCGTTTTCTCTACTTAATTCCTACTAGATGACGCCTACAACTCAGTTTTGTTTACATTTAGTTTTCTAATGCGGAATTCCCTTATAATACTTCCCGTCTTTCAAAAGTATAATCCATTTTTGTTTAAATCTGTTTGGCCGTGAATTTATTGTCTTTTAAATTGAGTCTTGTTTCATCTCAATAAAAAAAAGTGATTTATGTGTACTTCATGCATTGACAGTCTTTACAGATTTTGTTGCATTTAAAAGTGAAGAACCGAGTAACTTCACATTTTTCCTAATTTATCCTAGAATGGAGATTTTTTTATATAATTTTTAACATAACAATAAAAACGGAAGATATTTACACCTCCTGATACAATTAACAAAAGCCATTACTTGATTTGTGATGAAAAATCATAAAAAGTTTTTTCAAAACTTTAAACGCGATTTACTCGAAATTCGAAATGTGTTACATACCTCATTCATGCACTCACGTCTTTAATTTATGCTTAATATAAAATAAATACCATCTAAGAAATTGATTCATAAGCAGACGGCGCGCTATAGCTTGTCAAGAAAGACTAGTAGACGCCGAATATAATTTTAAATCACATAAAAAGTACAAAAGCCTTATTATTGCAAATATAAAAAATGTCAGAAGAATGTGAAAATGTCAGAGTGTCTCAGATCGTGAATATTTAAAGTGTACAAACTTAGGCAGTTGATCAACCTTTGGCCGGATCGTGTCTACTCAATATTAGTCATAAACTGTTGACCGAGTTTGACGTAACGAGACCAAATTACGTAGATACGTCATATTCTGCCATGAATCAACGTCTCTGATAGTACCATCGAGGAAATTGATTCCTAAGCAGTTGACAGACCAACGTTATTTGGTCGCATCATGTCAATATAATGTTGATTGCGATTTGTCATCTGTCGGCTGGCAGTGACGGATTAACCCTTAATCAAATTAAGCAATTGCCTAGGGCATCACGTCTGAGGGGGCACCAGAAAAAAAGACCAAAAACATCCGTCCTTAGGGCATCACGTCTCACTCTCACGTCACCAAAAACCACACCAAAAAAGTTTCTAGGACAAACTCATGTTTTTAGGTGGCAAAAGTTTAGGATTAGGACAGATTCTAGTTGACATACGGATAGGGCCCCGAGGGGGGACAGGTATGGATTGCTTAGGGCATCAAGTAGTCTTAATCCGTCACTGTCGGCTGGGTTTGACGTAATGCGACTAAATTACGTAGATCCGCCATCTGCCTATAAATCAATTTCTCTGATAGTAAATAAATAAATAAACGTTTATACCCCTTTTTTGACCATTACACAAGATATTATAACAAAAAAAACTAAATAACCAAAGGAATATAGTAATACCTGCAGCAGGTTAGCGGGCAAGCGAGCGGCGCGGTATCCGTCGTAGAACGCGAGCGCCGCAGCGAGTGCTGGTGCCGGGGTCCCGCACAGCGCCGCCTGAGCCACCGCCTGTCGCAACGACTGCTGAGCCGCGCTCAGCTGCGCGCTGAAGTACGGGTCCAGAAGCAGGTTGGTGAGATTGGGGTTCTTTGTAAACGCGTCCTGTGTAGAACAAAAATTTAATAATAAGACGTTTTTTAGTTTACTTGAGCTTTAGCTGATATTACCTCTACGCCTGTTGCAAGTGTCTGCGAAGACGCCTGCGTGGTCCAGTGGTTTAGAGCAAGGCACTGGACGCGAAGGTCGTGGGTTCGATTCCCGCGTTGGAAACATGTTATTTCCAAGTTTGGTTAGGACAATACAGGCCGATCACCTGATTGTCTGACGAGTAAGATGATCCATGCGTAGGATGGGCATGTAAAGTCAGTCCTGCGCCTGATCTCTCTCCAGTCGTTTCGGTCTTCCGGGTTATGACAGTATAGGAATAGAGTGCTCTTGTGTACTGCGCACACTCTTGGGCACTATAAAATTACTCCTGAGTAAATAGCATGGTTTTCAATAAAACCGGCTACCGTCACCGAAACCGGTGTGGGAGTTATTATTTGCGAAATCGCTTACAAAGCAACAACTTTCATATAGTATCCATTATATACATTGGTGTCCTGCTGATTTGGCTTCAGAATCCAGTGGCGTTTAATTGTATTAATATCAAAATCATATATTAATTCCAATAATAAAAATAGTTCTATCTAAACTATGTACTTATGTTGACGTACCTTGATGTTACCGAGGAAAACACTCCTAATGATGCAGCCGCCGCGCCACATCAGAGCTATGCTGCCGTAGTTCAAGTTCCACTTGTTCACCTGTAAATAACACGATTATAGAAATGGGGAATCCGAGCAATAGACGCATCTTCAACATTCCAATTTCCATCCTTCGTCAGATAATGGTCTTCTGACTTAACTAAGACATGACATGCAGACTTTTTGTGAGCATCTGTCAAGTATCATCCATTTTTTACGATTTAAAACCGAAAACTCACTATTTATGCCACTAATGTTACGTCATAGCATCCATACTAATATTATAAATGCGAAAGCGTGTCTGTCTGTTACCTCTTCACGCCCAAACTAAATCGATATTGCTAAAATTTAGTATGTAATACTTGAGTATCCTGGGAAAGGACATAGTATACTTTTTATCTCGGAAAAATGTACGGTTCTTGCGCGATAAATAAATTTTAACGCAACGGAGTTGCGGGCGTCACATACTTAAATCTATACTAATATTATAATTCTGAAGAGTTTGTTTGAACGCGCTAATCTCAGGAACTACTGGTCCAATTTGAAAAATTCTTTCAGTGTTAGATAGCCCATTTATCGAGGAAGGCAATAGGCTATATTTTATCACGCTAAGACTAATAGGAGCAAAGAAATATAGGAAAATGTGGAAAAACGGAAGGAAATTATTTGAAAGGGCTTATTTGAACGCGCTAATCTCAGGAACTACTGGTCGGGTTTGAAAAATTCTTTGAGTGTTAGATAGCCCATTTATCGAGGAATGCTATATTTTCTCACGCTAAGACTAATAGGAGCTAAGAAATAGAGGAAAATGTGGAAAAAACGGGGGAAATTATTTGGCTTATCACACAAACTACTGGAGCAATTTTTCTGTCATTGAGCACAGATAAGAAGTAGACCACGTGAAGGAGTGAACGCTACTTTTTGTGGACTAATTTTTCTGTGAAATATCTAATTTTCGCGGGCGAAGCCGCGCGGAACGTCTAGGAATTTAATAAAAGTGAATCCGTGTCATATTTTCAACGACATAAGATCGACAATTCACACGATCTCGATAATATTACATCATACAATTCACGATAATATTACATCGTATTATGCTTCAATAATAATTTACAGTAATATTTTTCAAAATGTCTATGATTGGGCCCGCGGCTTTGACTGTAGTTGACATGAACTATAGTTACAATTATGGCCTATATATGTTTTCATTGCATTTCCTATCATTGTTATAATATGATTAACATTTTTAACAAATATATTGTAAGTTTGCTTTCAGATTGTTGATAAGTAGTAGGTATGTAATATGTATTCATCATTATAGTAATACAGTTACCATATCATTGTCACTAATTATATGGTAGACATTCCAGACCGGTCATTATAAATTGTGTAATATTTATTCAATTTAATTAGTCATTTGGAAAAACGTGTTCTCATGATTCTAATTCTGCGTTTATGTGTGTATTTTTTGACTTCAAATTTTTGTAAGAAGTAAACTTCAAACATTAATAAATATGAAATAAATGAAGGAAATATTAAATGATGTTTTTTGAAAGTATCCCAGCCAGGCTTTCATTGTTTTTCTATGTAAATAACAAACGACGTATCTACTATCTATAAAGCTGAAAGTTTGTTTGTTTATCTCACGTACGACTGGAGCAATTTTTATGTTATTTGATACAGATATAGAGTAGAACACTTGGAAGGACATAGACTACGATTTGCGAAAAAATGTAGGGGGCAATTTAGGAATTGCATTTACGCGGACCAAGCCGCGCGGAACGTCTAGTCTAATATATAACTAAAATATAATTCGATATATCGATATTTATATTCACCTTAGCAGCTTCTCTGAGCAGCATGAAGCCTTGTGCGTACGAGATCACTTTGCTGGCGTAGAGGGCTTTTCGCAAGTGTTCCAGAAACTCTTTCTTGTTACCGGAGAACTTCGCAGAAGGACCGGGCAGAGTTTTGCTGGCGAGTTCCCTCTCCTCTGAAAAAAAAGTAAAATAAAATAAAATTACCAAAAATAAAAATGCAGCCTACTAGGGCAATTAATTCATCGATTCATAAATCAAAATTAACCTTAAACTATTTATTCAATTTGATTTATGAAACAAACTTTCATAGTGGGTAATTAAATATTCACACTCCTTACTATGTAAACTGATGACGCAGCAAAAGTCAATAATTACCTATTTGCAAAGCAATGGAAAAATTCGCAATATTCTGTTTTTAATAACACTATAATAATTATTATGCTGCTAAAATTTAAAAAATATTGAAATATTTCGCTAGCATTTATTTTTTCTTAGTATGAAATAATAAAACATTAAAAAAATTGTTGACTTTAAATCAGCTTAGTCTAAGAACACACACATATTTCATTAAATATTTATTAATTCAAATTTCAATTTGAATTGTTATTTAGGATTCAAACATCAGTAACAATCGCAAAACCTTAAACACAATAGTTTTGTAAGAATAACAGAATGACAATGAAAAACAATATAGACCTTTAAAACCGGTTTCGTCGAAGAAAAGCCGGTTTTATTGGAAACTAGGTCACACTGTTACCTCTCCAGGTTAGTTCCCGAACCGGTGGCAGGCACCAGTAGTGACGACGTTCAGAAAACATTCGTTAATAGTTTAAAAAATACGTTTTTCAAAAAATTTAACAAATTATTGCATTGTCATTGGCTCTTAATACGTATGCAAAGTTTCAAATTAATTACTCTGTTGGAGATAGGTAAAATCGTGCTCAGAGATTCCGTTACATACATACAGGCCGAGCTTATATAAGCGTGTTAAAAATATTCTGAATAAATAAGTTTGAGTTTAATATTATAATACTGACCCTTCAACGCAGACAGACAACGGGCGAAGACAGCCTCGCCAATTAGAGTGACTGGCACTCCGTACTCCAGTGCACTGATGCCAGTCCACTTGCCAGTGCCCTTCTGACCAGCGGCGTCACGAATCTTGGGCAGCAAAAAGTTGCCTGGAAATGTATATTTTAATGTTATCAGCTTATGCTGGTATATGGGTATGCTGGGTAACCGAGCAGAGATCAGGATTAAAGGAGGAAAACATTAACAACTCATAAAACCTCACTTAGGGCCTATTTCACCACTTTCTGATAAAGTGCCGAATAGGCTATTCACAGCTTTTTTGACCGATTCTCCATAATTCATCTCTCAAGTTAAGTGGTGGATAGCCTGTCCGGCACTTATCAGGAAGTGGTGAAACAGGCTCTTGTTGTTTTTATTCCTCAGAACCTCCCATCATACTTTTTAATGGAAATACTGCAAGTATTGATTATCTAAGCATTTTTACAAGATAAAGACAGCTAGATTAAAATAGATTTTAAGCAATGGCAATTCATAATAACAGATAGTAATTAAGGGCATCAAATATTTTGAAATCAAGTTTAGTTGGGCATTTTTTCACAATGCACTATAATAAGTATCTTTTACTTACCGTCAGTGTCCTTATATTTCAAGATATCGCGAGTGATTTCAATCAAGAATGAGTCCAATTCGCCCTTATTCCATTCGTCAAATACTTGTGCCATTTCACTTTGATCCATACCTAAAATGTTTCAAGTATAATTCATTAGTCATTACCATCAACTTTTTAAAGCTTAAATAATCTTATTACCGCACATTACTTTCACAATTCCCTCTTTAATGTCAAAGACATATTTTTGATCTACAATTTTTCAATGTAAAGTTATAACAAACACTATAATATTATCTATCTAATATCTTCATGGGCGCCGGCAGGTGGGTGCCAGGTGGTGCACTTGCACCCCTTGGGAATCTCGGGATCAACAGGAATTATTGAAATAAAATGCAAATTTGTAACCCTATTACCATGCCGTACAAAGATAGTTCGTAATGCTTCGGCACTAAATGAAAGGCGGTAAAAAGAAAAGAAAGAAAACTAATATAAAATCTGCACCCCTTGGAAATTATTTCTGCCGGCGCCTATGTCTATTTTTTTTTTGGTGCACATACCAAGAACATCCTTCATCAGGTGGTACACTTCACAGATGAGCTGCATGTCACCATACTCGATGCCGTTGTGTACCATCTTGACAAAGTGTCCCGCTCCATCCTCACCAACCCAGTCACAGCAGGGCTCGTTGTTGGCCTTAGCACATATGGCCTGTGGGAAGAAATGTGTTGAGATACTTCATTCACGAAATTCGTTTCAAAACCTGCCAGCCACAAATAAACATGTTATTTTGGCATGATAAAAACTATCGTATGTCCTTTCTGGAGGCTCGAAATTTACTAAGTTTAATCTGCCTTAGCCATTTTAATATGAAAACAATGGTAACAGCCTACACTGAAAAAAAAATATGTTTGCTTCAACCAAGATCTTGTTTATTCCTATAATGAATCATGAACCCATATGAGCCTTCCAAGATCATAGTTGCTGCGACTAAGAGAACTTTATTAAACTGTCTTAGTTCCATCTATCAAGAACTATACTGGCCTTATAAAGGCTGCTTAGTTAGTTTAACTATATATCTTGTTTAGTACAAGCATGACACTTTATTATATTAGTTAAATTGATTTGTAGATCCAAATAATCCTACAGTTCCATCAACTAAGACTCTTTTTCAGCCTGATTATTAAACTTCTTCAGATCAGTTAACATTTTGCTTCATTAAACCAAGTCACTTAGTTCCAATCAACTAAGGTAATAGTTAGCCTAACAATGATAGTTATTCATTTCAAGTAAAATCTTGTGTAGTGTGATTATTATCCGTTGTCAAATTAAAAATAAGTTTTAATTAATTTAATTAAAGTCTTAGTTAATTTGACCAACTTGTCAATAGTTGTATCTACTAAGCATGGTTGTTGATGTAGTCATGACAGGTAATGGATATAAATAAGACCCCTTTTCTAGTATTTTGCCAAATAAAGGATAGTTCTAGTAGTTAACACAGGCACGCAACGTGCCTGTGTTAACTACTAGAACTAGCCTCCACTTAACAAAATACTAGAAAAAGAATCTTACTTTAATTCAATACCTTTTCTTCCTGAAAAGGTTTGTGTAATAATACAAATTTAGGTATTTTTTATTAATGTAAATATTTATTTATAATAATATAATATGGCACAGAGATAGAATGTATTTTTCTGGTTCTGGTTCTGGCTCTGGCTCTGGGTCTTTTGATTCATCTTGTTCATAGTTTGAGTTATCCTGAAAACAATAAGGTTTTATTATATTAACAAAAAAAGTGAAGGTAAAGGTACTCTTGGTCCAGTCAGGGGAATCAATTCTTTCAAGTACTCGTTGGTTAGGGCTGACAAAGCCTCGAGTGTTATGCGCTGTTCTAAAAGATTGGTATTTTTTAGTACCTACAATCAAGTTAATAGATAAAACATGCATACCTACATGCCTAATTATAATTTTATGGATTTTGGATTTTGAAATGTAAGTAGGCAGGTACTTACCTATGTCTTAATATGTAATAAATAATAATCTATATAATATGATGGAATGGAGTGCTGTGCGATATTGGTTGAAAATATGGTAAATAACTGTTAGATCGTAGATATAGGAGGACATACCTGTAAATATCTTAATAATGCCGGAAGCTCCCATGTTTTAAAATGATCAGTGACGTCGTCCATTAGGGTAAGGTACTGATAATATCTTCTTTGCCGCCACTCGAAGTCGCTTGCATATTTGCTCGTTATGCACTTGATCTTCTTGGGGATCCACTGTTGTTAATTGAAACACTATCAAGTGTAAAAGAAATCACAGAAACCATTAAAAATCACTAGCGTAGCGTGGTGTTCAGTCGCACTTCAGAGAAATGGCGTCGTCGGTCGAATGGCGTGCGTGGACGCTTCTCTAGGAGGGTAAGGCCCGGCGCGGCGCGCGGCGGGGGACATGCGAATCAAGTGCTTAGTAGAATCTACTAAGAAGTTTGTCGGAATATTCAAGATTTTTTTTTAATTTAACGCATTAGTTGATTGCCGTAATTATTTAAGTTTATTGCTTCAACGATAATAATTTGTTGATGCTAATATGGGTAAATTGTAGATTTTACTTTTATCTTGTTTCATTCTACTTCACAGCTTCTGTGATGTAACATATCTAGTGGATACTCCAACTAAATGCCTAGTTAATATTAAAAACATAAACTGTTAATATAATACACGGTCTTTATAGACCCAAATACAAGATTATAGTTAATTTGACTAGGTTGCTGTATAATCTCAAAGAAGTATTAGTCATTTTAATAAAAACATATCTTCAATTTAACAAATGTCCTCTTTGATGTTATAATTAAATTTAGCTTGTTGTTAAAACTAAGTCCAGTTGTTCGCTGTAACAATCACCTTATTTTTTGTGAACAATAGTAAGGTTATTCCAATTAATTTGGTGCCAACTAAGAAAAAATACTACTTAGTTGGAGAGTAATTTTTTCAGTGTAATATTATATAGATAGGGTTTTGAGCATGCATTAGGATTTGGGAAAATTCGAAAAGGCTGGTACGGTACATTTTGTTGCTATAAAAGTAACTTAATATGGCCTTTGACTTAATACAAATTAAGTAATCTAAAGATAATAAAATATATAATTCATAAGCAAAAATTATGTTTTCCATACTTGAATAATTTAATAGATTGAATAAAATGATAACAATCGCTTTACTTGTAGATTTGTATTGTATTTTGATTTGATAACATCCTAACATCTTTTGCACTATGTGGTCTATTGTATCTATTGTCAATTGTGATATCAGAGAAGTTGATTCATAGGCAAACCTACGTATTTGGTCGCATTTCGTCAAACCCAGCAGACAGTTAAATACACTTACATTAAGTTGACACAATCGGACCAAATGACGTAGGTCCGTCAACTGCCTATGAATCAATTTCTTCAATGAGTAGCTCTAGAGTTCTCAAATCAGCTGGTTATGCCAGTGATCTCAAGAACCAAACAGTTTACCAAGAACTTTTTCATAGAGCTTATATCACATGATTAATATCTTTTTGCCATTATCTTTCACTCCTAATGATGATTCTATGTAGTTTGGTCGCGTTATGTCAAACCCAGCTGAAAGATCACAATTATCATTGAATTGACATAACTCGACCAAATGACGTTGGTCTGTCAACTGCCTACGAATCAATTTCCTCGATGGTACATTACCTGGAAGATTGGCTTAACATGTGGCCACGCCGCTGGATGACCTCCGGGCATAAGAGAGGGTCCGTAGCGAGCTCCGTCCTCACCTCCACTCACCTATTTAAATGTTTAGTATATAAGTATAATATTGTAGATCAATCGCATTAAAATTATGTGTAGTAACATGTTTCAACTCATTTTTACAAAATAAAAAATCCTCTAATTTTTCAACATTTGAATGTATAAAAACAATCATAACAATTTTATTCACAGCATGATGTAAATAAATATTAATTTTCCCTTTTCCTTGTATGTTTTCTATACGTATAAGCATGGACCAATTAAACATAAGGAACTTAATAGCAATGATTGTACTTAGACCAATTTTTAATCGACGTCCAAAAACAAAGGAGGTTACGTGTTTATCTGTATGTACTGTGTATATTTTTCTTATAAGAATACTAGCTGACCCGGCAAACATTGTTATGCCATATAAATTATTTCTAGCATCAATATAAAAATTTCATTAAAATCAGTTGAGCCGTTTTGGAGTAGTTCGTTCGTGCTGTGACACTATAAGAATTTTATATATTATTAAACTTACACCCATGCCAATATAGTGAATGCCAGTTGGGGCCAATTCCTTGCACCATCTCTGTGTGTCCATGTACTGTGAGTTGCCACCGTCAATTATTATGTCCCCCTTTTCAAGAAGAGGTAACAGTTTCTTCACAAACTCATCTACTGCGAAACCGGCTAAAAACATTCAAAATTTAATATTGTGTATCATTGCACACAAGCTTTATGAAGAACTGTTAATGAAAACAGTCAGATGGCAGACCTATGCAATTAGGTTGGGTTATAAGCATAGCCCACATAATATTATGATGACTGATTAAGTAACAAGTATAAGTTATATGACCTGACCAAATAATCTAAATTTATAGGCAGATAGTAGATTATATTTTAATTAGTGACCATAAACTTGAAATCATAATGTCATGTATTGATTATTATTAATGCATTTGAGAAATTAGTTAATAATAGAGGTAGAGTAAATGGTAAAATAATGACTTATCATTCTCTTTTTTATAATTATTATGATTTACTCAAACAATATTTTAATGACTGGTTGCAAAGTCTTATTTATAGTAAGTAAAGACAGTTAGTAGTAACGAAAAGTGATGATGATAAATTGTTATATTAAACCAATTTTCATAGATAAGATTCACAATATACATTTATTTGCATTTTTTTTAATGTAATTCGGGACCGTCTATTGGCTGTTCGCCCATATCCTTTTTTTGCTCTTTTTATATTGGTTTTTTTGCACCAAGGATAATTATTGAAATAATATTATTAATTGTAATTGTAGTCCATCACGCCATGGACTTTTTTTTTAAATTAGGTTGAGTTAGCTTAAGGTTTAGGTTAGCTATATTATATAAAATATATAATAGAACATGTTACATACATAATATATTTAAGTCATAACAATATATAAGTATATTTTGTTTTATAAATTGCATAAGAATTATAATCTTAATGTTTTGAACGGTTTGAACGGTGTGGTCCCAGTGTGGCCAGTAGATCCGACATTTTCCGATTTTCTTAGATATTGTGCTGCTCCACCCTTTGCCTTTAGATGTTGTGACATTGGCTTGGTGGAGAGGGGTCACTCAAGCTGGAGTTTTTAGGGTTTTAAAAAGATATTGTTCTGTGTCGAATCTACCAGATGCCAGCCAGTGGAATCGCCAGGTCCATGTCCTTCCTAATGTTGTAATATCTGGAATGCTAGGGGAGGGCGAGGTTCAGCTGTCGATCCCGCTGACCAGTCCTGGGTCCACACTTGGGTTTAAACATTTCATTTATTTGCATTAAGTCAGCATAGGAAATGTGACCTCTAAATGGTATTACAACATTCAAAGGTCATGGGTAATACAAACTCTCTAATATCACTTTACAATGAGGTTAGCAATGACAGTGCAGTTTAAACTTACCTTTGACAAGTAACATTACTTTTCTGGGTTTCTTCAGTTTTGCCACCATGTCTTCTAAGGATTTTGCCCCAATAATCTTAGTGCCTTTAGCTTCATTTGCTAGGAATTGGTCAACCTAAGGAAAATAAAAAAAAATACTTCACTTATGAACTTGGCTGCATGAACCAAATAATAAATTTGATTAAATATAACAAAAGATAAACTTAATTATGTTTTCAAAATCAAGTTTTGTATCAAAAAATTGTACCACCTAAGTAGGTACATATATCTACGTAGATTAGTAGTAAGTACTACAAAGTAAAAAAGTAAGTAGTACTTTAATTACTCTATGGTAGTACAAAAGTTGTAAATATATATACAAAGCCTTTTGTAAATGTTTTTTTTTTTTCAATGTTTTGATATTATATTAGGTGCATACCTTTTCTACAGTTCTGTTGAAGGCACAAACAACAAAACCTTTTGAATCCATGTTAAGAATAAGGTTTTGGCCCATAACAGCCAACCCAATCAAAGCAATATCGGCCTTAGCTCTAAAATAATAATAAAAAATATAAATTTTAAATTAGAGGAAAACACTGCATGCCTATTGCCTATATAACATGACCTTCAAACAACCTTGTAAGTACATTTAAGAAGTTGTTGGTTGTCTCAACTGTTTAATTATAATTTTTTGTCATGTTTAAGAGTAATGAAAAAAGCATTTCTAAAGTCAATTGCTACAGATGAGTAAATCTAAGTCAAGCTTATATTAGCTTGACACTACTGTTCATATAAAAAATACAATTTTAATAACAAAAAAGTTATTAGTTTTTCTTGAAGTCCAAAGTGTTCAAGAAGTAATATTTGCCTTAGTGCAAGTAATAAAAGAAATTGGAGATAAAATTTGGCATATTTTATCAAAACACACATTACAGCTACATTATAAAATTCTTAAAAAAAAACTTTATTTTACCAAGTTTATACCTATAAATTATTTGAACATGGTAAAATTGTACTAAAATAAAAGATATTGTCATTTTTATAAAAATATTATTTGTCTAGTGAACATATATTTATTGTTTTCTACTCTATTCAAATTAAATATTGTCAAATAAGGAATTTTGTAAATATGAGAGTTTTAGTTGAATGTAAGAACAAAATAATTGAAAGTCATGCAAGGGCATAAAATGTATAAGCAAAAATTTAAAAGAAACAATTGCACTTACTCTGCCATTTTAAGTTTTGCTATTTTCAAGTAGATTTAGAAAAAACACACTAAAAGTAATATAAATCTTGCGTTTGTTGAAGTGAACAGGGTCTTCTTGAGAGCGCAGCCAAAAACGCGTTTTCCAGGTTCCAGCCTTAACCGATAGTGAATCACTTGAATGAAGTTACGCCGAATGCTCGAGTAATGTTTAAACATTGGTTTAAACTCGACTTCAGTCTTCAATTTTAACTTATTCAGTTTTATCGCAGTTCACGCGTATGACATCATCCAAATTCATGCAAATCAGCAAATACTACAGGCTCAAGGCTGTCATGGAAATGTCACTTTGAGCGTGTTCCGAAATCCTTGCAGTAACCTCGTTAGTGCGATATATTAAGATGATTGGCTACTATGACAACGGTTGACTCTCGTCTGTATACTATTTACGGTTTAGAAATACAACAACTGTCACTTGTCAATTGTCATCAGAGACATGAATTGTCATTGTCAAAATGACAATATAAACCGGAAATATGTTTTGAATAAGTAAACGTCATATCCTTTCTGTGTTGCTATGTGGAAAAAACTTTACTACCAAAAAATGACGTTTTTATATGATGCGTATGCGTTAAGGGCCCGGGTTACCCTCGAAATTTTCATACATTCTTAATACCAAAATCATTTTCTCATGCGAAAATATTTAACATGTTTGAGTTATTTTTCAGCTTAAGATAGTAATTACCTAGGGTCCTGAACAAATTTTTTTTACAAAATAATTAAATACTAAAAAAAAATGTTTGTGTTTAAATATTTTTTAGTAAATTTACTACTAAATATTTAAACACCAAAAAATAGACAAAAACACTAAAAAATATATAAATAAATAGTAAATTTACTACAAAATATTTAAACTTTAAAAAATATTTTTTATTATTTAAATATTTTGTAGTAAATTTACTATTTATTTATATATTTTTTAGTGTTTTTGTCTATTTTTTGGTGTTTAAATATTTAGTAGTAAATTTACTAAAAAATATTTAAACACAAAAATTTTTTTTTTAGTATTTAAATATTTTGTAAAAAAAAAAATATTCAGGACCCTAGGTAATTACTATCTTAAGCTGAAAAATAACTCAAACATGTTAAATATTTTCGTATGAGAAAATGATTTTGGTATTAAGAATGTATGAAAATTTCGAGGGTAACCCGGGCCCTTAAGCGGCCCATTCACTATCCTGCATTGCAGTCCGCCGTGCAGTCCGCCGGCTAATGCAGGATAGTGAATGGTGTTGCAGGCCTGCACGGCGGACTGCAACACCGAGCAGGATGTGACCTGGGTCCTGTGCAGGCGCCAGACATGTGCTTCAAAGTTTGAGCAAACTTTGACGTGCGTAAACACATGTCTGGCGGCGGGACAAATGTGCCTGCCAGACTTGTTTTCAAAGCTTATTTTCAAATGTTTCGGCACAGTTATAGATTCGTCACGTCACGTCTGTCTGTCTGCCTGTCTGTCTGTCTGTCTGTCTGTCCGTCCGTCCGTCCGTCCGTCCGGATCTGTGAACCGCATTAAGATTTTAATGCAAAAATTAAAAAAATATTAAAAATTTTAGGGGTCCCCATAGGTACAACCACAGATTAATGGGTACAACTGAAACAAAAAATTATTTTTTTCATCTAACCTATGCGTGTGGGGTATCTATGGATAAGTCTCCAAAAATCATATTGAGGTTTCTCATATCATTTTTTTCTAACCTGAATAGTTTGCGAGTGAGACTCTTCCAAAGTGGTAAAATGTGTGTCCCCCCCCCCCCTATAATTTCTAAAGTAGGGGCATGATAATTCTAAAAAAAATATATGATGTAGATTACTATAAAAACTACCAACGAAAATTGGTTTGAACGAGATCTAGTAGTTTTTTTTATACGTCATAAATGGTAAACCTTAATCTAAATTTCATTAATGGCCGTTCCCTATATTCAATCTATCTCTAGTTTGACATACAACCGATCGCAGCTGACATAGAATTGACGTAAAATATATGGAGCTAATGTCTAATGTGAGCTATTCCTATCTCAAGTAAGAGATAGATCAAATATTGGGAACGGCCGTTAATCGACTGAAATATAAAAATAAATCAAAAACCTTTTAATTTCATAAAAATAAACCATAATGCTGCTGCGGAACGCTTCATAGGCGAGTCCAACTCGCACTTGGCCGCTTTTTTCCGTTGGGGAAATGCGTTCGCATCCCCGGCAGTCTGGGGAGCGATATCGGGGTATGTGGCCTGTGGGACTCCCCGGGGCGGTGGAGGCCACGCATACCCATTACCCACTATAACCCCAACGGTATTCCTGTTTTTCCGCATAAGGCAGAGCCACGGGATACGCGGAATACACAACCGCGACCCTGTCAGTATCTATGAGCCTGGGTGCCCACTGTCCCCTTGTCTTTTTATATTATGCATCACTTCCCGGTTATAAGTTACTTAAAAGTTATAACTTAATATTAAGCGGTCACTTCCCGCTAGGTATTGCGGCACCTTTCAATATTCATAACCACCTTACTACTTTTACATAATCTATATTCGCACGTTTTAGAGTAGGTTTAAATAAAACCATGATCTAAATTTTAAATATTTATTGCAAAACGTATATACAAACATAAACAAAATGTGGTAAGTATTTATATTTTAACATACCTACATAAGGAATGGGTGATTAAAATTTTAAATAAAAAATAATATAAAATAACACACAATTTTGTACAAGGATTAATATTAAAGCCAAAAATCAATTAGCCAGAATAGACCACATAATTATTTAGGGGTTAGGATTCTTTGTATTCAGTCACGGTACGGCAGAATGTATAGGTACACACCAATTACCTACTTAGTGTAACCTTCACAAATCACCGCACCCATAATGACGTACAGCTAGACCACATCACTCAGGTGTGTTGCGTAATGCGTTATCGCAACGCTGAAGTAGACTTCATTGCTCAGTTGCGATCACTCGCGACAACAATACTATTTTGTCGTAGTTACAACTTACAACGCAACGCGTCATTCACCCTCCAAATTATTAATTTCCTGTCTTTGTGGTATATCGAAAATAAGGGCCAATCCAGACCAGAATGCGACGCGTAGATGGATTTCTAAATTTGTATGGATTTGACAGTTTTCATTTTAAAATGCATAATAGGTACACGTCGTGATGCTGTCTGAATTGACTCTAAGCGTCGCCGCTACATCTACCTACATCACCCAACAAAGCAATGTGGCTTCGCTTTAACAATTCGAATGGATTGTGTATAAAACTCGGATGCCTTTAGATTAAAGGGCCTGTATCACTACTTCCTGATAAAGTGCCGGATAGGCTATCCACAACTTTTTTGACAGATTCTGCATACTCGCGATCTGTCAAATTAATTGGTGGATACGCTATTCGGCACTTATCAGGAAGTGGTGAAGCAGGCCCTAATTCACTTGTGAGTTGTGACTGTAGCATGCACATAACAAATTGAACAATATCATATTGGGAAATATTTATTGTCCATCTAGGGTTGATATTGAACATCGCGCGCCTTCTTAACCCAGTCATGTTAGAATTTGAGGTTGCATAAATTCGCACCAAGCTGAAAATCGGTAAAATTGTTATATTATGAACATGATTAAAAATTAAATTTGAAAGTCCTATAATTACTTCCTTATGTGAAAAAAAAAACACCCAAACGACGATTGCGTGATTATAACTTTAACAACTTTTTGAATCGTTATGAATGAAATATTCAAAAACGGTGGCTCGAAGGGAAAAAATATTGACACCCATTTTATAGATAATTTTATGACCTACAATTTTGTATCAGGCTTTTTTATGAAAAACCTTCCCATTTTGCTAAAAATCGTGAAAAACTAATTTTTTGGACCTTGAAAAAAATCCTTACAGGGGAACTACGGGAGACTTTCAAATATGATATTTTGTAATCAATAATCATAAATTCTAAACAATGTTACCGATGTTCAGCTTGGTGCGAATTTATGCAACCTCAAATGTCTAACTTGACTGGGTTCTGGGTTCAATAAAATTAAAGCGTGATATTGACAATACAATTGCTCATCTAGGCGGCCGATTAAATTACAAATTATCGTGTAAATTATTGTAACAATCATCAACTTGGATGTGACATTTATAACTAGTAGGTACAAACAAAAATGCAATATACGTACGCATATTATAAGTGATTTTTTATGAATTCCTACACATTAAAAGCCAGTTTCACAATAACTAATTAACTGCTGAACAGGCCCATATAATATAATCTCATTCAAATATATTTCGATGTGACAACATCCATTGATGACAAACTTATAAATAAATATAATAGGTATCATGATTTTTTACACACCTCTGGTTACTGACTTAACATACATTAATTTCGTGGTTGAAAATAGGACACATTTAGGACGGTATTTAGAAAAACATTAAGTACCTTTGAGGGCACAAAACAGAACAGAGAATAATATAATCTGTGGAGAATTTTGATTAAGAAAACAACAAAAAAAAGTATAGTCAATAGAAATCATATAAAGAAATAGAAATAAAGATTATTCTATTATTATCATTATAAAAAGGTGCTTGTAAAGTATGTAATTAAAAGAAAGAAAGAAGTAGGAGATATAATAGTCTGTCAAAAAAATGAAGAAGTTAAAAAGTGGCAACATCGTAGTGTCATCCCTTTTTTCTAGATTGCTTTGAAAGGGATGACACTCCGATGTTGCCACTTTTTAATTTCTTCATTTTTTTGACAGACTATAACTATTATAATTAAAAAGTCAATACAAGTGTTGTGGAGAGGTCTATTTTGTATAACAGCGTATCAAGAATATTTTTTATTCTGAATCTTATCGCTTTGATAGGACTCTAACTACAATTTAATAATAATGCTATAATTTTATCACACTATCCGTCGGATAAAAAAATATGTGAATTTTTCATTTCTTTAAGCTTTCAATCACATGTTTTCGATAAGTGTATATTATAATTATATCCATGAACATTCGTTCTTGAAAATCATTACAAAATTTTCACATACCCAATTATATTATAATGATTGCTTTAAAATATTGCATTGAATCATGGTTGTTAAGAAATCTTCAGTAATTCTATGGCTTTTAGAGAATCTTATTCTCTTAACTTACACGGAAACAATAATTTATTTTATTATATATTTTTAATATCGCAATAATAATTTGGTATCAAAATTTTGTAAAAGTTTTAATTTTCGTTTTACTTTATAAAGTAGATAAATATAAATAACATTAGAGGATGGTAAATCCGCTTTCATAGGTAAGTAAATAATTAATTTAAATATGTTAGTGAAAAAAAACAAACTAATCGAGTGTCTAGGTTAGGTTAGGTTAGGTTTTCACACACGTCACTTTCACTCTGAAATATAAAAAATCGGCCAAGTGCGAGTCGGCCTCGCGCACGTAGGGTTCCGTACCATTATAGAGCAAAATTAGGCCTTAAGTTGTGTTTTTGTATGGGAGCCCCCCTTATTTTTTTATTTTATTTGTGGAAAATTCAAGTACCAACCTGTTGCCATTTTTGATATAGAGCAAAAAAGGGCAAAAGAATTGTTGTATGGGAGCCCCCCTTAAATATTAATTTTATTTTGTTTTTAGTATTTGTGGTTAAAACGGCAACAGATATACGTAATCTGTGAAAATATCAAATCTGTAGCTATTACCATTCTTGAGTCCCTGGAGACAGACAGACAGACGGACAGACTACGAAGTCTTAGTAATAGGGTCCCGTTTTTACCCTTTGGGTATGGAACCCTAAAAAAGCATTATTACATGGTATAGACCAAGTATAAACCGATATGAACTGTCAAAAACAGGGCGTTATTTTTTTGCCACGTTCATTTCTAGCCTTGTCGTCTATAATTTCAAATTTGATGGATCAGTAACTAAAACGTTTGTAACAACCCATACACTTAACTATGTACACTAATCGCTTAAGATAGTAGCATAGTCTATTCACGTAAGAAGACAATAAATCATACACGCAGACGTCTAATTTTACCAATAACGAAACTCTATTTAAGCCCGGCCGCACATTATCGGAATTTCTGATCAGAAAAATTCGGACGCCTCGCCGCCCGGAACGCACTCAGCTCATTCATCAGCTCTATTTTGTTGTGGACCCGGCATACCTACTATCACAATTATTCTGATGTGTCAAAATGTATGAGAATCCGTATTTTTCTGATCAGAAAATCGGATAATGTGCGCCCGGGCTAAGAACCTCATTATTAAGTTATTTTGACACATTTTCTTCTAGACTTAAATAGACTATGGCTTTCTCATTCAAGCGGATATGTATTCAAAAGTTGACGCGGCTCTTACCTATAAGTACTATATTATCTAGGTTAAATAACAGAAGTCTATAAAATAGAGTAATCACAACTAGGACACTATATTCTAGAGTAGGAAAAAACTATAAATAGACTAGAAGATGTTTGCAGTTGTTCAATGATTGAAGCTTCATAAAACTATAACATGTTTAAAAAAAAACATAACCATTCCGCAATCCGACCATAAATAAATATATCTATTGAAAACGTATGAAAAGTAGAGGCAAGTAACCATCTCTAAGGCTTCAGTCTCGAAATCAGCGGGCAGCGAGGCGAAAGCGGCGGCGCGTTCCAATCTATAGATTTATATGGAACTGGCCTCGAAGGCAGCGGCGCGGCGAGCGGAGCGCGGCGTACGAGACGGCTTCCCGCGCCGCCGCCACCGCTTCCGCCCCGCTGCCCGCTGATTTTGAGACTGAAGCCTTAGGGCGAGACCGTACTAAGCAATAATTAGAGACATTTCATTTGCTACAGTGGGCGCCATCCCTTATTTGATATTAGCAGCGGACAGCGGTCACTCCCTATCCTAGAGTTGGTGTTATTTACTTCGTAGACAAAATCATAATCGCGTAAACAACCAAAATTCTCACAAAACATACTGGGATATTGACTTTGGCTTGCACAATACATTTAACAATTCTATATTCATACAGGAATATTGTTTAATCAGCCTTCAAAGTATCAGCAATAAATACACCCATGTATGTATGTATACCGGGTGTAACGGAAAAAAGTGATAATACTTTGTAGTGTGTACGAGTCCCATGTATAGAGTTCACTGTGAAAGTAGCAGCGCTGAAAGAATAACTTTTTTACACTTGTCTGGGCGAATATATGACGCTTGGGCGCTTGCCCATTCAAATCACAAATAAATCCTCTTTCAGCACTGCTTCTTTCACAATAAGTATATAAGTGACTCATACACACCCTAGCCTAGGCCTACATTATTATTGCACTTACTTTTGTTACACACCATAATATAAGCAATTTTTACTATAGACTCTACTTTTCTATGGTAGGGAAGTAATATAATAAAGGAGTTTCATAAAAAGTCGCTTAGCAATTAGTCTCAAACAGGTGTTTTTTTTTTTTTTAAGTAGAATCCATAGTAAATTCTATTTGTATTCGTGGATACATTTACTCCTGAAAGTTTGGACACTGTTAATTGTTAAAATATTCTGCAACAAATAATATTTACCTTTATTAATTAACCTTAGTGGCAAATAAACATTTTCAAATTAATTCTAAATTATATAAAAATTTTAGAAAATAAACAAGTAAATTTAATTTTACTTCAATTTATAGGTTTATTGCTCAGTTTAGTAGTTAATAATTGTCATCATTGCTTAGTCAATTTAAAAATGACAGTGTACATTCACAAGCACTAACGTCTAAGACATATATTATGCCACTCAGAAAATATGTGTTACAATGAAAAGTCAATTTACACGCAATTTAACTTTATATAATATAACTGTATTTTAAAAAGATAAAACCGACTTCAAAATTGTACGTAATTGAGAATTAAAACTTCCTGTCTCCAAAACTACTGAACCGATTTTGATAAAACTTGCACTGTTCCCTAAGTTCAACAATACCTAGTGCAACAAAAAAAGAATCACTTAAATCGGACTTGTAGTTCCGGAAATATGCGTGAACAAACATAAAAACATACAAACATACATACATACATACATACACTTTTGAAATTTGGCACATTTGTTCAGAAGCTGCAGTTATAGATTAACATATACAAAAACTAGGCAGTTCTGGAAATATTGCATACATACGCGCCGAATTGATAACCTCCTTTTTTTGAAGTCGGTTAAAAATCTCTGATAAAATAAAGGATAAATTTTTGACTTTTTGAACACATTATTTTATTAAAGACATAAGCCGTTTGCCAAGCAACATGACAGAAAAAGATAGCAACATGAGTTATCATAAAATTTGTGTAATTTAATTCTTTAAAACACTACTTTAAAATATTTAGATGATAAAAAAGTTATTGATAAAAAAATATGTTAATCAAAAGTCGACATTATTACTAACGTAGCAAGAACAAAATTGCACATAAATATAAGAAGACGTGAGTGGAAGAATCGAATAAGTAACATTTCGTAACATACGGACAATAACTCATTTTTTCCCTAATTATTTCAATAAAACTTGTAACTTATCTACTTCATAACCTAGCTAATATATCTGGCTACACATACAATTCATAGTTTTTCTATTTCAAATAACTTTTCCGGCCCTGAAGCCACCATTTAAGCAAAAAAACGGGAAGTTTTTTCATGTTACTTACCTTATTCTTCCACTCACGTCTTGAATTTATTATAATGTATAACATAATGTTCATTTGTGATGATCTAGAAATACGTTGAGATTGTGAAACTACAGAGTCATGTAAAATGACACTATTTCTTAACCATGAGACGAATCCCAAAATTTAATACAACCGACATTTAATATGAAGTTTTTTGATTCGCCTCGCAGTTTGGACTAAATTATAATGAACTTACGTCAACTAGATGTTATAAAGCTAATATAGGATTGAAAGCTCAACCAATCACAGCCTTATAACCTAACTCCTGGCTCGCCGGCCACCTAGTCAGTCAATCTTTATACACATACGTAGCAACAAACACAATATTAACCAAATAAAAAGGCACAGACAAAGCACAACATACATATTAAACACACACAAGCAAACCTCACTTTAAAGAGTAGGGCATAGCTTCGTTACATGTGTGTGTATTCTGATCTATCGGCCTGAGTTTGTTCACAAAACTTTCTCTTCACCTTTTTATTTCATCAGAGATATGTCATATGACAATTAAAATTTACTCTTACCATTTAGATTATACAAAACGTTCACATCTAAGCTTACATTAATTTTGCAGTAAACTTACTTTGATAAATGATAAATGACTTATCAATAAATTAATATTTTAAATTAATTCGCCAACATATTATGTATGAGCATGCTATGTACAGTATGACATAAGTACTAAATTACATTATGATATAAATAAGACACTGCAGTAGTCTACCGTTGTAAATCTAAAAATATAGTCTTTGCATCTTAATATCACAGTAATGAACTATAGAACGTCTTCATACAAACGCGCCGCCAGTTAGAATATATTTGTGTACGTCGGACGCCTATACGTACGCATGTACACACACATCCAAACCGATCAAGACACATTTTATGAAGATTTTCTACAATTCTATGCTGTGTTAATACCTAGGTTACCTATCATTGGTTATGGTATTGCTAATCATTCTTCATTTCTAGTTTCGAGACAAGGGGGAACCGTACGATCCTGAGTTGGTTAGCGTAATCACAAACTATAGCGTCTTTCAACGGCAATATTTGTCTCACAAATATGCACCCATCACTTTGGCCTGCAAATAAAAACATTTTAGTGATTAATCGGTTTTCAAAGAACACTATTTTAAAGACAGTAGTCTGATAAAAAGATAATAACAAAAAATCAATAATAATAATAATTATAGGCGTTAGTAAATTATTCGCTAACTAGCATATTGTCAAAGATCTATAAAACTGAAGTAAGCAGGAAAATGAGGAGGAGGATGAGACACCTATTCACCTTCTCCTCGACTGTCCTGCTCTACTACAGAGCAGAAACAGGCATCTTGGTCGCCACGAATACTCATCCACAGAGGAAATTCGTGGCACCAACCCCAACCACATCGTTCAATTTATGAGCGGTATTGGGTTGGGGATGATACTCTAGTGCGAAGGAGTCACAATAGATCCTCATGGGTCGCAGTGACGTCAGGGCTACAGCGACCTGCCTTCTTAAAAAAAAAAAGCAGGAAACTCTTATCATACTAAAGTTTACATCCCACTTTTTGGCAGGCCGCTTTTTGTCCCGACCCGATATCTAGTTGTATTGTTTCTTTTCCTTTGAAGGAATGCCATTAAAACCGTGACGTCATTGCGACCCTTGAGGATCTACTGTGATCCATGACGACCACACTCAGAGACTAATCTTAATTAAAGACCGACAAGACTTTAAATCATTGACCAAATATACCTTTAAATGAACGTGGCGAAAAAAGGAACTAACGCCGCCATCATACAAAAACCCTATTTTTGACATGTTTTTGACAATTATTCTCCTTTGCCAGCAGCGCCCCCGCCCACGTTCATTTATAGCCTTGTCGGTCTTTACTTAACTGTAATTAAATGAAGATGTTGACGTAAGCCTGGCCTTATTTGTCAAACTCTTTATTAAATTGAAGTTTTCATCATCAAATGTCTCTGAGTGCGGCCGTTAACTGTGGATTAAAGGTGCAAGGATACCTTGCCCAGGGATTGCTATATAATAATTATTATCGAAGAAATTGATTCATAGGCAGTTGACGGGCCTACGACATGTGGTCGGATTATGTCAAATCAATATTGGTGATCAGTCGACTGGGTTTGACAACGTGACCAAATTACGTGGGCCCGTCATTTGCTTATGAATCAATTTCTTCGATAGTGCTTACCGAAGAGCACCCGCCTGATGACGTCACCGCTGCTCAGGTCGTACGCAGTGAGGCCGCTGCGGTCACCCATCACTAGTAGCGTGTGCGTCAGCGGCAGCATGCGGCTCATGTAGCTCAGACCCTGGATGGGACACATTTTATAAACACGCTTATAATAGCTCCACTTGTAACTACAACGTAAAAAATCTTGGAATCTTAATTTGACCCACTTCCCGGTCTTCGATTAGGATGAAATTATGCACGCGCTCTGAGTTCTGATGACAATAAATGACTAGCTAAGAAACGTCATTACAAATCCAATATGGCGGCCTCCCCAAGATGGCGGACAGGCTATTTGTAATACACCCCTATGACATGGGCATCCAATGAAAGCGTTTGCTTTTAGGAGTACGAAAAATATAGCCACGTGACTTAAATCTAACATAGCGGACATCCAAGATGGCGGATTGGCTTAGTGCGTGTTAAAAGCGTAGTTTTTAGTCTTTCTAAATTACTCATTATTATTGTTATTTAACCTTCGTTTATTCGAATACAATAAAACGGTAACTATCATACATTGGATAGGTCTAATATGGCTCCAGTAACAATTATAAACACCAAAAATTGTATGACCAAGTCGAGTTTGACAACCAACTAAAAGAACTCCTTGGTGTGCCCTCAGCCAGCCTAGCATACGCCAACGAGAAAATTTTGTCTACACGTTTTCTCGATGTTTGATGGCTTTTCTCTTATCTCTATTGACTCTAACATGACATACATTTTTCTCGTGTAGATCAGCTGTCGTCAAAATCTATCGACATAAAGAAAAAATAATAATTTTGACATTATGTCGTTATCGACATTATAACTATACACGAGAGTGAGATATCTCGAAATTTTCTCGTTTGCGCATCTCAGGCCGGCTGGAATGAGGGACACGAGGTGGAGAAAATGTTTATTGTATGACATTAGTTCTGCGACAGAGAGCGCCATTAGTTCTGATTGTAGCCACGCGTCAACGATCATTTTAGGACTGTACTGCTGGTTTGAGTTTTTTTTGTTTGTTAGTTGTTTGTTAGTTGGCTGATTTTAGTCTTAAAATATTAGTAGAAATCCAGGGAAGGTTTTAAAGTGACACGAAGTTCACCGGGACAACTAGTTATATTTTATACATTTCCGTTACCATAAATTAATGTTGCATACACAAGTAAGCTATAAAATGTATACTGTATAGCATGTACAATGTATACATTTTGTGTAAAATAATAATTTTTTTTACTAGATGCCGCCTGTAACTCCGTCGCGCAGAATTCGTTTATCGCACGGGAACCGCAAATTTTTCCGTGATAAAAAGTATTCTATGTCCTTTCGCAAGACTCAAAGTATTTCCACACCAAATTTCAGCAAAATCCGTTCATCAGTTGGGCGTGAAGAGGTAAAAGACAAGCACACAAACTTTCACAATTATAATATTAGATGCGTTCGATAAAGAGTGGCCAGAAACTTCACAGGACCGTGAACTTTGGGAAGAAAGAGGGGAGGCCTTTGCCAATCAGTGGAACACTGTAGGCTGATATTAATAATAAGCCCGCAAGGCAGCTTGTGGCGAGCTGTTAGGGAGTAGCGACCCCACGTACCCGAGTGCTCCCAGGGAAGCTCCTGTTCTCCATATCCGGCTTGCCTTCACCGGCCGGCCGGAGTGAACACTGACGGAGAATCAGGCCCTACCCCTGCCTTGCCTTAACCGGCCGGTTAGAGTGAAGTCGCGAGAGCTTCGGCTCGGAGGGAGGATGTGAAGCGTCAGTGGCGAGTGGGCAACGTGATGGGACTCTCTGAGGGTGCAAATCAACGGCGTTTAAAGTCCAGCGACACCTCTCCTGCCTCAAGCCGCTCTGTCAATGTTGCCACCTCGGTGCACCGTGCATACGGCCATTTTGAGGGGCTCATTCAAAGAGTTGGCGAGTCACCGTCTGCCATCAATATTTCCATGTTGTATCGTCTGCCGATAGTCCTGCAGTTACATAGTCCACTAGCACCTCACCCCCATAGCCCGGTATAATTTCTAATATCCATTCTCTGCAATAGTCCTACACTAGCCGCTGGCTCTCCTTGGTCGTACTCCCATAGTGCGGACAGGAAGAGTCCGAGAGAGTCAGTTCCTGTGAGCGAGGAATGCCTTACACAAACATAATAATAATAATATTAGTATATAATATTATATATACTCACAATGTGTATGCTATTGAGCATGTGTCCCTGAAACCTGTCCCATATGCACAGCCTCTCGTCAGCGCCGGCCGACACGACGTATGACGCGGTGTATGTCAGTGACGTCACCGCGCCGTCGTGCGCCTGCATGCTGTATAGACACGCCCCTGTAATAATGTATTATTGTCATAATAAACGCATATATAACTTGTCAAAAAAGAGTAGACGCTGAACACTATTTTGAAATCACATATTAAAAGTATGAAAACTTTATTAAAATGAGTTAAGGTGATAATATTTAAAGTATATAAGCGTTCTCTGTGGAAATACAAAGAAAAAAACATCTTTTGACCGTGACTACGTTTAGAAAATTTTGATCAGCGTCTACTCTTTCTTGACAGACTGTACCATGTATGATGTAACATTGACATACTATAGGTATCGGTAGCCAAGAAAATCTTGTAAATTCATACAAGCAACATAATGGAATGTTTTGACTTTTGATAGCTTCGCACGCACAGAGTGCTTAGTGCGAGTTTTATTCGATCATACACATCGAGAGCGTAAACGCGAATTTATATGGGATCAAAGCAGCGCCGTCTACTGGCTAATGTGGATACTAAAATTTGTGAGTGTGAGTTTTACAAAGTTAACTTTTATGCGATCGAGTAGTATTGAAAATGGCGGCGATCGACTTGTTGACACGTTTTCGGACGTAAACGCCATTTTGCGAGTGCGAGACTGTTGTTTGACACATTTTTGACAGTTCAACGACAAACATTACGTAAACTTCTCGGCATTCTAAAGTAAAGTTGTCACCTAAAATTATTTGGTGAGAGAAGCAACGAATACTATACTCACAAGGGAGAGAAGGGTTAAAATCTTTGTTTAACTAAATATATAACTTATTCTGAGATTATAGGTGACTAAAAATAGCATTCTGTATAGTTTGTGCTAAATATTAAGTAACACAAATGGCGGCATATTATTTTTTCGCTTGGAACATGTTCGCGAAAGCCAGAGTACAAGATGACCGTGGTTACATCTCAAGTTTACGTGCTAGAGCTCGTGCTGCAAACGATCCTCTTACTGACTTGACGGAAACCGAGTTTAGAAAAAGGTATCGCCTCACAAAAAAGGCATTTAAGTTCTTATGCAAAGAGCTGAGGCGTCTTACCAATTTGAAGTCTTCTCAGCGTGTTAGCTTGGAAACAAAGGTATTACTTATTATATATTTTGTTAATGCACTTATTACTGTTTTTGTTATAAATTACATGAGAAACGGGGTAACTTAAGTTTGATTTCTTCCGGCAGGTACTCACTGCACTATTTTTCTTTGCGTCTGGATCTTACCAGCGGCCAGTAGGAGTTGCAAGAAATGTGTCACAAAAAATGTGTAGTGTTTACATTGAAGAAGTGACCGAGGCCCTGACACATAAAAATGTCTTAAATAAATATATACGGTTCCCTGATTCTCCAGCTGCGAGGCAAACTATAAGTCACAGGTTAGTAAAGTGTATTTGTACTTTTTTTCATAGTACTACTATTTCTTAATTAGCGATAGCTAAATGAAAAAGAATGAAAAGAAAGATTTAAGTACAAGAGATATAATAGCGAGCAGTGTTATCACTAAAATATAAATGTTTTAATTCATTATTTTGTTCTTTTAGGTTTTATATTAAATATGGAATGCCAGGTGTAATTGGGTGTATAGATGGCACACACATAAAAATATTTTGCCCACCTAAAGAAGAGGAGCACTGGTACTATTGCCGGAAACACTACCATTCACTCAATGTGCAAATGGTAAATAAGCTTTTAAAAATATTACACTGTAAATATATTATTAAACAAATAATCATGGTTATTATATCAACAACACAGTTCAAGTCAGTCAGTCAAAGTAAATTTTTTTGTTTTTTTACAGATATGTGATGATCAATACAGATTCCTAAATGTTAATGCCAAATTTGGGGGTGCAAACCACGACGCATTCATTTGGGAGAACAGTGATGTTAACCCGTACATGCAATCCTTGCATCGTAATGGAGAAACTGTGTGGCTTTTAGGTAAATAATTTTGTTGAAACAAGCTAGTGAAAAGTGAAGTAATTATTACTTATTATTATGCTTAACTTTTCAAATTTTAGGTGACTCTGGATACCCACAACGCCCTTGGCTTATGACACCATTTTTAAGTGCCACTCCAGGCTCACCAGAAGCCACATATAATGATAAACACAGTGCAGCAAGGGTTGTAGTAGAAAATGCGTTTGGAAGGCTTAAAAATCGTTGGCGCTGCATTAATAAAGACCGTGTACTGCATTACAAGCCTTTGAAATGTGCCAGGATTATTCAGGCTTGTTGTGTACTGCATAATTTTTATATTGCATGTGGTATTCCAGATACAGACATTATGGGTATGTATATTATTCAAGAGAAACAATTATAATAATAGTCTCAATAAGAAATAACTTAAATTTCTTTATATTCTTAGGACTGGATAATGGAGACCAAAGGGATAGGGAGGGAGGAGAGAGAGAAAGAGAAGATGGAGGTTCTACTGCCGACTTAATTAGAGGAAGGCTATTACGAGACCAATTAGTTAGAAGACTTCAAGGAATATAACTCAATATTCTCAATTAACGATCCACGATTTAACAAATTCGATTAGTAACGATTAGCAATTAAAATTATTAAAATTAAAAGCAACTTTTGTGATGAAACCACTTTCATAAACAACACACACATTAATGTACGAAAAAAACTTTGTTACTTATAACTTATATCTAATTGTTTTTAAATAGAAAATGCTTTGATGATTTTTTGTTTTATTTTAATAATGTGAAAAAAATTAGTTATAATTTATTAGTAAAAGTTTTTCGCTTTATCAAGATGAGTAAGTAATGATGTCATGACTTTCTTGATAGGCTATAAATCCTGGTATTATTTTTATATTGAAACTATGGTAAATAAAACTCACTTTATACCTATATAAACATGTTTTTAATACAGCACAAGAACAATAATAATCCTTAACTAGACATTCTGATCAAAAAAGTAGTTGCCGAGATTAGCAAGTTCAAACAATCAAATAAACTCTTCAGCTTTATTATATTTATAGTATAGGAAATACTAATATTATAATAAAATTCAATTTAAGTCATCAGGATTCCGATGAGGATTATAAATTTTCTCAATTATCTCTAAGCTCCTCATTGCAACATCTTGCCAAGTTCTTTGTGTTTGAAGTTCCATTTCCCTTAAACGATTCTGTTCTCTCCTTAATTCAATGTCATCCCTATGCTGATCCATTCTGAACTGCCTCCACTCCCGATCACAGTTTAGAAAATGCTGTGCAGCCTCCTCCGTGTGAGCCGGTCTTATTAAGCGTCTTGGTGATCTTCTCCTCCGTCCCCGAGGAGTTCCCCTGGAAACTCTACGGGGGGACCTAGTGACATTTCGCCGAGGGGACTCTTGAGCCAGTCTACGGGGGGACCTAGTGACACTTCGCCGAGGGGACTCTTGAGCCAGCGTTTGGCCAGTCCTAGCAGGATGCACCTCAGGCACAGCTACTTGGGGTGAGGGCTCACGCATGTTTTCACTACCTAAGTAAATAATAACAAAATATAACACGTTTTTTAAAGTAGTAATTATTATGAAGAGAAGGTTAATAAGATATGTATTTACCTTCAACTGTATTATTTTCTATTTGTGACGTACTGGGTTGGTCCCAAATTTCAACATCTAAA
Organism: Plebejus argus; assembly: GCA_905404155.3. Lineage (NCBI taxonomy): Eukaryota > Metazoa > Arthropoda > Insecta > Lepidoptera > Lycaenidae > Plebejus > Plebejus argus. The sequence goes on along the minus strand of FR989932.1, from coordinate 5,673,324 downwards.
ATTAAAAAATTTAGTTAATACAGATTAGTTTTAACTGCTTCCAATTTAATACTTTTTTGTTATAAAAATACAACTTACTTTGTTCTACCAGAGAGTTGTCAATGTACTCTATTGCAACTGTATCACCAATGTTCACAGTAGGATTACCCTGTAATAAATCAAGGATGAGTCTATTTTGCACACCACAAACAAATAACAAAAATTATTTAGAAAGAAATAAGACACTTTAGTAGTTAACCTGTGAAAACCCAGCCTCCTCCAATGCCAAGCCTGTTGCTACTTGGAGCCCAATCAGATTTAGAATCCTTTGTTCTAAATCTGTGAGCTTTGAGTAAACTGCAGGTCCACCACCAGTGCCGCTGGCTGCTCTATGAATCCGAGCAGCCTTCTTCTTAGTGTTATTTTTTAAGTCACTCCACACCTTAAACATGCACCGTAATAAACCCATAAATATCCATTTCCTCATCTACAAATAAATTACATAATGATAACTTACCTTTTTCCATTTTTCTGTGGGTTTTGAGTCGCCGGTGCCATCACTATTTAATATAGAAGTTAATTCTTCCCATCTTCTCAACGTTTCTATTTTACCCTTGGCATTATTTGTGGGTTTATTGAGATCCCCGTGCCTGAAATAAATAATTATAAATCCTATTTAACTTCATTACATAGCGTCACAATTAACGCTTTAGATTTTATGTTCGATAAAACTTACTCTTCCATGAAAGTGACCATCGTCTCCATCTGTAGAGGACTTGACCTTTTCATTTTAAATAGGTTTTATTAGAATAACGAAAACGCAAATAATAAAAATCTCATAAAACTTATGTACCTATTTAGAGCGTTTATTTGTTTATTATGTTTTAACGTAATTAAGCTTCCCCATTCAAAGTTAACAGAAATCAGGGTTGCCAATGCTAATTTCATATTTCCCCAAAAATTATGATCAAATTCCCCAAATTGGGGACAAAAATTTGCTGATTCCCCACAAAATTCCCCACACATGACACAAGATTTTTTTGCAAGGTATCAATATTCTACTACCAGAGTTCAATTATTTGCATTAAAGTAAATATATTTAATAATAATCCCCAATCAACCGAAAATTCCCCGTAGTTTGGGGAATTCCCTACAAACTGGCAACGCTGATAGAAATTCGAGTATATTTTTTTTCTTAATATGGCGTTCGGCTTTTAACCATGGCCAGTGTCAAGTAAAATATGTCGGGAAAATTTTTTTACAAAATTTAAAGTCGTTTTTCCAGATTGTTGTCAAGTCGAAAGTCTAGTAAAAGTCTAAAAAAGTAGTCAGCAAAGTCAACGAGTCAAGTCAGTTGTTTTAGTAAAGTGGTAGACCCTTTACTAAAACTTTCGGTGGAGTTTTGGAGGAAACACAAAATATAGCACGTTTCTTGAAGTTGTATGTCTATTAGCCCACACTTGTGCATGACATCGTATATTAAATGGTTAATATTCTACCAACATTACACAAAACCGAAATAACGCAATTTTAAGAAAAAGATACAAAAACACAACGTCACTCTTTTGTATTTCCGGCAAAAGTCAAAGTATATTTAGTTCTAAATAAAAATGTAAAAAAAAATAATGGCGTCATAATCTGTGGGCGTCACTTTATTATCCATTCAAATTTGAAAGACACCTCTATCCACTGAAAAGGCGATTGTTACCAAGGACATCAATTTGGTCGGTTAATGTTGGACGCTACGGAACTACCAACTTACAGTAAAAATTGATCGCCTGTGTCTCACTATTTGCGATGAGGAAACGTCAATCGAATGGACATACTCGATTGCAACTCACACTCGCTGTGATGTGGCGCACACTCCTAGTAGAGTTTATTCGATTAACGAAATCGTGAAGTAATTTGACATGAATTGTTGAACTCGCACTAAGCACTCAGATCAATAACAATAAACAATCGTGTAATCGCTGTCTTGTAACTTTTTCCAAGGAAGCAATATAAAAAACTTTGAACAAACTTAAAGAGCTTTAATTTCTATTGCCGTTCTAGCAAATGTTTTAATTTAAAACCCAGGAGAAGTGAAGAAATTTGTTACCTTATCCATTTAAATAAAACCTGGGCCTTACACAAGCTTGGTAATCTACGAATAATAAAAACTAAGGAAACGTAACTCCCATACTTCAACCGTTTTGAAGTTGGTTCCTTTTCGCACACTAAAATATGGCAATAGCAACGAAACACTAAAATTCAATTTTACGAAATAAAGTTGTTGACAATAATTGTCTCTTCTATAATACACAAAATTGTGTACTGAATACATGCATAAAATATGCATGTATTCGGTACTCATTTTGTACACTCGTGGAACAAATTTTTGATACAGTTACTGTTCCTTAGTTTTTATTATTCGTAGTAGGTAATCCTTAATCATTTCTCAACTTACCTGTATGTAAGTCCCAAACACACAAGAGTCCATCCTGCGAGCCACTGCCCGCTATGGTGGGCGTGGCGTGGTCTATGAAACAGCTTGTGATTGGCCCGCAGTGACCGTGCAGTGTGAATAGCGGCGTCAGCTCCGAACTTGAGAACACCTGAAGCGAAGGTACTCTTGAAAGGTGGTAACGACAGACTTTTCCACTATAGTGGGTAGGTGAAAAAGAATGGTTTGAAGACTTTAGACCAGTTGTTCTCAACTAAAGTTGTGAGTTATTGTGATCTGTTAACTTGACATAGCCCTGCCTGATATCTTAGGTCTGACACGAATGTGGTTAACGTTAAATAAACTTACCTTTAGTATGTGATCCTGTCCACCAGTGAGTATTCTTCCTCCTTCTGAATGTAGTTCTGTGATGGGCTGCTGATGCGGCCGGCAATACGCAATTCGTATACACACTACTTCTACGAAAAAAAAAGTAAATGGAGGTTTAAACTTAAGACTTCTATGGGCGCATTCATACGTGCGCATTTTCTGCATTTCACAAAATTTAAGACCCCTACTCTCTCTCCTTGTCACACCAAGTCACACTTCATCGATCCCTCCCCCCTCCTTGTCACACCATGTCACACTTCATCGACCCCTCCTTCCGCCTTTAGGTGTGCCGTGTGACATACTTTGTGGATATTATTATAATTGGACTTGCAACAATAATATTATTGATATCTTTGCGGGATGAATTTACACGCCATACGCTTATCTGTGTGGTAATGTTAAAAATTGTACTGGCATTTAAGACAAACAAAAAAAAATTGATCAGCATTAGAAACATTAAACATACTCTCTCTCTCCTTTAATTGTTGTTAAAACAATTTTACAGTGGTACAGTCGTCGAAACAATAAAATAAACATGAGAAACAAAAATGTCTATAATACCTTCACTGTCGCCACTTTCGGTGTCGTACGAGAACCTCATTCGAGCGCGCGACACGTCGTCGTCCAGATATCCGCTGTGCGACAGATCCGCCGAGCCCGTTCTCTTGTGTGCTTCAACACATAGCAATAACAATTAATGAATATGCTTTATTGTGCTCAAAATTTACTATCAGAGAAGTTGATTCCTAGGCAGATGACAGACCTAAGCAATTTGGTCGCGTTAAGTCAAACCTATCCGACCGATTACAACTAACATTGAATAGACATAAGCCGACCATTCGACGTAGGTCCGTGAACTGCCTAGGAATCAATTTCCTTGATGGTACAAACAAAAAAAAAGAAGTTACACGAACCGTTGAACTCAACATGAGCACAAAGGTGGTTTTATCGCTATGAAGTGATATCTTCCAAGCAACCTCTAGCGCATGGAAACAAATAACACAGTGCAACTTGAGTTGGAATAACACTTAAGTTAAAGTAGGCTTATCTCTTATCATTTATCATAAATCTTATAACGTTATATTATTATTATATAATATAACGTGTATAGTAGATGACGCCGGTTGCGTTAAAATTAGTGTATCAAGCGGTAACTGTAAATTTTCCATAGTACGCCCGTGAATCGCCTACTACGGAAATGACACGAACCATACACGAACTTACTCTATATTCCCCGTGTCTATAATCCATTGTTTAAAGCATTACGTACACTGACCTCCATTATACAAGTACGCTGGACCAATGATACCCTTTGAAATGACAGCTATTTTTTGTGCCTATTTGAAGCGGAATCAGCGCCCCCAATGCGGTGGAAGAGAACTAAATCTGACGTAAAAATGACGTTTGAAAGTAGCCATATTGGCACTGATAGCAGTAGTGGGAGTACTTGGAACTAATACTAGTTTCTACAACCAATAGCGAATAAGCGGCCATTTGCAAGTTACGTCAAATTTAGTTTTCTTCCCCCGCATTGGGGGCACTGATTCCGCTTCAAATAGGCACAATAAACAGCTGGGTATCATAGGTCCAGCGTACTTGTATAATGGAGGTCAGTAAACTGATTACGTACCTATAGTGAGATCTTATAAAGTTTTTACCGGACTAAAACCGAGTTAAAACAGTAATTTACCGGATCACTACTGCAGACGTGTTTATAATAAATGTATGTTTATAAAAAGTTTGTTTATTGTAAAATATTTGTTTATAATAAAGTATACTGTACACTCACTGCGTCGGTGCGCCGTGCTGAAGTTCCAGTCGACGTGCGCGCCGCTCTGCGTGTACACGTCGAGTCGCAGCAGCGTCACGTGACCGGCGAGCGACGCCGCGCACACACGCCGCGCGCCCGCCAGCGCCTTCACGTGCGACACGCCCACTCCGTCCACGCGCGTCGCGGGGAACCACCATACGCACTAAAACCAATAATACTGTTATCACATCTTTAACCGCATTGTCCTTGGTCATGGATGTGTATTAAATATGTGTATCATTATATAATAACAATCTTAATTTTGGCAGCAAGTGGCTTTTTTGCCAGTATTTTAAACAGGCACAAACGTAAAATTCGTAAATTTTATTTACTACATCATTCAATACGTGCTTGTAGTTTACAAAAAAACATACATGTTACTTTGAGTGGGCCCCTAGACGATCAATTTTATTGTGCAAAATCATTAATGGACAATAATAGAACAATTTATTTGACAATAAGATTGAAAAGCGGGCGCGTTCAATATCAACCCTACACAATAAAATTGATCGTCTAGGGGCCCGCTTACATAGATGTCTAATATTATACTTACTAATAATTTTCCCGTGCTTGCCTCCCAGAATTCCAAACGGCCATCAGCACAGCCCAATATGATTAGATCATTACAGAAGTCCATACACCAGATAGGCGATTCCTGTATCGCTCTAGACCGCCAATCTAATATGTCACTATTGACATCACTTTTCGTTCTATCGACTGGTTTTTCACGTCTATTCCGTAGTCCATTACCCGTATGTGCTCTGGTCCTCATAGGTACAATTTCATCAGAATCTAGGCCGTTGCAGTTTGTATCTATGTGTTTATCTACATCTCGTCTTTCGTATTTGCTGTTTTGGTCTGAACAGTAAAGTTCTCTGAAAAAAAAAGTTTGGTCAATTAATGCTACTTATTTGTAATTTTTATACCATATGTATCATAAATTATACGAAATAGTGTTTGTCTTTCAGTCTGTCTCCCATACCTTCAGCATTAAGCTGCTGAACTGATTTCGAATTAAAATTTTTCGAGTCCTATAACAATAAGTCATATTATGACAGGTTCCCCGCAAAAGTAATGGTTCTCGCGGAACAAACTAATTTCATCAACATCTAGTATGCACAATTTGGAATTTAATACAGCAATATAAAAATATACCTGTAAACCTTAGCGAAATCATATTTCGTGCTTTCCAACTGTGATAAATAGTTGATATCACGATGGTTATTGTTGTTACGAAACTGTATATTTTTCAGGTGACTGCTTAGGCCTTTTCTCAAACGCGGCATTTCCTTAAATAAACATTTTTAGTTAGCAAATTAAAGACAAAATATGAATATGGAATCTTGCTTTAAAACCATATGAAGATTTTGAATAGTGGTAATGCATTTTTATTATCATTTCTTGCATATTGTATCAAAATGCAGTCTGTTTTAATTTTTCTGCATGCCAAGAGTAGAATATTAATAAAAATATTTTAATACAACTTGGTAAACTGCATCAGACAGAAAAAAGTTACTTATTGAATGTGTAGAATTTAATTTACAAAAGAGATTCGAGTAATCTACCTGATAATTTAAAAAAATGTTTGAATGAAAAAGGTTGTAACTGTACTTTAAGATATTTGAAATTTATTACTATGTATAAATGTATTTAAGCTAAAATAATTTGTATTTAAGGTGGTCGTTGATGACCATGACCTCGATGTTGAAAACGACCTTAAATAAATTAATTAAAAAAAAGATATCATGAATCATAGCTAGTCCGTACTATGCGGTAATTTTTAATAAAAAAATACCTGTTGATTTGGATCAGGCGTTACATCGGATGGGTTTACAACTGAAAACAAAATATTATGTTGTTTGAGAAATGTTATATTAGTTTCAAAAATATACTAGAAGGAATAACTAAATGAGGTTATTAATTATTATATTTTGTGGAAAGGAAAAAAGACATTCTTATTATAGTTTGTGCGTTGATGCGTTATGACTTATGATGGATATGGGTGACAGTTCTCACATTCCTTGCTACGAATTTTTTTACAAGAAAACAAAACACTAATCAAAATGTAATAAATTATATTCCATCTACAAAAACAAATGTTTCCTTTAGTTGTATATATGAATAAAAATTAAAAATTGCTAAATGATAACTTATTAATATAAAATTATAAATAATAACTGTGAAATAGGAGTTTAAAATTATTGTTACAAAAATATTTGAAAAATGTCAGATGCATGAAACGCAACCTTTGCCAATAGAGATTGACACTATTGAATCGAAATCAAATCGATAATAAAAGGCGGACATCTTTAATCGACGGCGCCACTCTGACACGTCAGTACGAAATCGATAATTTCGATTGCAATTCCTTTACGAAGTGATTCGATATTTTTAAATTATCGATTAATTTTTTTAGGTAACTTCCCTTCTATTGTCAATTATTAATTGTGTCACGCATATCATCTTAAAACGCATAGGGTATAATATTATGCATTTATAATTGCTTACTTTGGGCTGGCTTAACCACTTTTTCTTTGCTTGCGTCGATTTTTTGAATATGCGATTCAAACATCTGATGTTGTAGCTTGAAGTATCTAAAAAATTAAAAAGCAAATGAATATTATGCACATTTTGTGTCTTAACACCAAAAACATATTTTTTATGTTGCAGTTTGCAATATAAGAGCAGACAACATTTAAATTACAAAACTAATACAGTACACTGTATAGTACTCCCAAATTAATAATGCGCATGAAAATCTTCGCTAATTGTCGTAATCACGGAAACACCCGTATCTATGAAACGTAAGAGCCCCAAACAATGCTTTTGCATTTTGCACCTTGTTCGAAAGAAATAGACGTAAATATCATATAGTCGGTACTCGGTGGCTGTCGCCGGTTCGTCAATTGTCTCTATTTCTGGTGCATGCGCACTAAAACCTTTTATTGCGCATGTCCAAATCATGTCATGCCATGGCAACGCCACCAACAAGTTGCTTATATTTGGTAACGGTATGGTTACAGTTAGCGTTGCCATGGCATGACATGATTTGGATATGCGCAATAAAGGTTTTGTGGCATCGTCTTCCGACGCTCGGGAAAAACGATCGTTTCCGAACAATTACGAAAATTTCTATGCGCATTATCACTTTTGGAGCACTGTATTACAGTATAATAAAAATCTTTGGCAATAATCTGATCTAAATTCTAATTCTGTCATCATGTAAAGTGTCACATGATATTCAACTGATCCATGACCGAAAACTAAAACTAACGTACAAGTGGCAATAGATGCCTGTAGCACCATATTAAGAGATTTTTGTTTCAACTTGTCAGTTTATTCTTTACACCAGTGACATGACATGCCGGAAGTCGGAACCAACCTTACATCTTGACAAATAGTAGCTCTGTACTTACCCGCTGGCAGGGTTGCGGTTGTGTATTCCGCGTATCCCGTGGCTATGCCTAAAGCGGAAGAGTAGGATCACCGTTGGGGGTTTAGTGAGTATGCCCGGGCGCGGCCTTCACCGCCCCCAGGGAGTGCCACATATCCCGGTGGCCCTCCCCAGACCGCCAATGATGCGTAAATGCATTTCCCCAACGAAAATGAAAGGTTCTGTACTCACCCCTGTCTATCAATATTGGTGATCATTTCCCCGTTGAGGGATTCCCAAACTTTCACGTTGCCCTGGAGGCAGGAGCTGACAACCTTTTCGCCGTCAGTCACCAGACACTCCACTTCCTGGTTGTGGCCAGCCACTACTATGGGCACCGCTTCCATTACTAGCTGTAAATTAAAAAACATAATCAAAGACGTGAGTGAAAGAGCCATACAAGTAACAGAAAAACATTTTTTTGCATAAATGAAGGCGAACGAGCCGGAAAAGGATTTAATATAAAAAATAAAAAAACTATTAATTTTATGTGTAGTCTGATATATTAGCCAAATGATAAAGTAGATAAGTTAAAAGATTTATTCATATTATAAGGGAAAAAATGACTAATTGACCGTATGATATGAAATGTTAGTTATTGGATTCTTCCACTCACATCTTTAATTATATATCTATGGACGCTTAATTATTATTAATTTTTAAATGTCCACCGGCGTGAAAGAGTAAAACTGAACCCTAACCAGACCCTAAAACGGAACCCTAACCAGCTGATTTTTTATATATTGGTAGGTTAATAGTTATATTATTTAAGAGTAACCTTGTCCTACAAATAAAACAGTCCATATTTTAGGACCATCAAGTCAAAATATGAAATCCTTTCTATCTCTGTTAGCTATCACTTTCGAGATTATTCGAAAATAAAAATGTTGTTCGTCTTATCAAAATGTAGCTACTCACAAAAAATTAGCTTGTTAGTAATCACAAAAATAAAATTGTTCTAGGGCACCCTGACTATATCCTTCATTGTCATATAAAAAGAAGCAAATGTGATCAAAGGTTAAAATACCTGAACAGCAGGCTGTTTAGCAATTATTTTTCTATATTCCTCGTCCTCGTTCCAAGACGCGCGCCATTCTGCGTAATGCCGAGAACAAATACACCTGAAAAAGGTCCCACGTCATACTTTTTAGTTTTTCCCCTCAGTTTCTTATTACTTGGTTAAAAATATTGGTCTAAAATATTTTATAAGTAGTGTTTTTGCGTCACTACAAATAGATGCATACTGTTACAAGTTAAAATATGAATAGGTTAATATTGGCATTTTCACCGCTGATATGAATTTGATAATATTATAGCTAATCCACACGGGTTGATCAAGTGCTCCATCAATCGATACGGTCCAATTATATTCCAATAATTTATTTATAATATCATCATCGGTACTGCTTATAACAGTGTTTCCCAAACTTTTTCAGCCAAGGACCCCTAGGAAGTAGGAAACCAAGCACATGGATCCCTTAATAAAATAAAAACTAAAAAAATCGGATAACGTATGGTCCAGAGATAACACAGCGGACCCCCAAATATACGCTCGCGGACCCCCGGGTGTCCGCGGACCAAGGGTTGAGAAACAATGGTTTATAACGTCTCTTAATTACACGATCTGTACCACATTTACCTGATTCTGCTATTTTAAGGAACATTACTCAGAAAATGAGGAACCAACTAGTCAACTACATTGACATTTAACTTTGCATTTTCATAGAAAATGGACTATATCGAAAATTGAACAAAGCTGCATTTTTGGGCATTAAAGCTGATCGCACATTTGTCCGCACCGTACGCACCGTATTTCGTGACGTCATTTCATACAACGAATGTGTGGCGTGCGGTGCGAGCAAATGTGCGATCACATTAAAATACAGTACCCGGGTACTGATTGTATTTTAGTTGTCTATATTACCTGTACAGCACCACCATCATATACGCAATGACAGCTACACTGATAGAACACAGTATAGCGAGCAGTAATATTTCCATTGGCGTCGTGGGGTATATCGGCAGCTCTGTCCCCTTCCCCCATTGATACGGCTGAGTTTTACCATCGCTGTATTCGAAATCTGAAAATAAAGGTTATATATACTCATGCTCATAGCTTTCACTTAGATTTGTATATACGCCTCCGCGGTCCAGTGGTATTGTTGCGTGGCTCTTGACTCGAGGGTCGTGGGTTCGATTTGGAAACATGTTATTTTCAAGTTTACTCCTGCGTATGTGGCCTGGTTTCAATGAAACCGGCCATTGTCGCCGAAACCGATGTGGGGTTACTTTATTTTACAGATTTGTCAGACATTCGTAGAGTCGAAGGATCTGCAAGAGGTATCCTCTTTTATCAAGTCATAAATACTACTTCAAAAGACTGTGTCATACTTAGATTCAAAGTGTTATATTAACTTGTCTGTGTCTGTCTGCCGACAGTCACATTCTACGCGCATCTTTTAAAAATAAGACACGAGCTTTAGAGTAAGGCAATATCGAATATTACGCTGACAAGAGTGCGAAACACTTGTTGCTTACAAAGTGAAGACGACAATTTCGAATCAAAAATCGAAAGAATTGACACTTTACAAGACGTTAGTTCATATATTGGTTTCGCGCCATAATATATCGCGTAGATGACGCCCGCATCCCCGTTGCGCCAAAATTAGTTTATCGCGCGGGAACCTTGCATTTTTCAGGGAAAAAAGGATCCTATGTCCTTACCCGGGACTCAAATTATCTTCATACCAACTTTCAGCAAAATCGGTTCAGCGGTTTGTGCGTGAAGAGTTAACAGACAGACAGTCACACTTTCGTATGTATAAGTATGGATATTATCTTACCTGGCAATATATCGATAGGGTCCAAAGCCGCGGCCAGGGCCTGCCAGCGCAGCGGGGGCGGATCCCTCTCATCCAGGTGCCGCACTCCGGCAGCCAGCTCCGGGCTGACACGATGGCTGAGGAGCACCGGAGGCAACACCACCACGTATCTACCGGCTAGCGATTCGTTGTACTGCGATAGTATAGTCGACCAGTGGTAGGGGGTTAGCCTGAAAAAAAATGGACTAGAATCTAGATAAAGCCCGCAACGCGCCAAAATCCGTCTATCGGGCGGGAACCGTACATTTTCCCGGGACTCTAGGAATCCCCATACCAAACAGCAAAATCGGTTCAGCTGTTTGGGCGTGAAGAGTTAATAGACAGACAGACTTTCCATTTATAATATTAAGTATAGACTATAGATTCATAAATGTTGCCCGCAGTTTCCTCTCACTGAAGTCCCTATACGTTATGGTCAATATAACTTATAACACCACCGTCAATATCAAACTTTATACATAAGGTAGGTGTCAGAATTTCTTATGCGTGAATTGAACGTGTTTGTTTTGTACCAAAGTAAGTTAGATGCATTATTTAAATTAACAATAAAGAATGAATTATTATTACAAAAAGTAAACACTCTTTCATAAGATATTCAATTTCACAGAAATAATTCAATTTTAATTGTTAAAAATCTGCCAAGTGCGAGTTGGACTCGCGCACGAAGGGTTCCGTAATCCGTACCATTATAGAGCAAAATTAGACCAAAAATCGGCCAAGTGCGAGTCGGAATCGCGCACGAAGGGTTCCGTACCATTAAAGAGCAAAATTAGGCCATAAATTGTGTTTTTTGTATGGGAGCCCCCCTTATTTTTTATTTTATTTTAATATTGTTATTAAATATTAAAGTACACATATAACTAAGGATTTTGTGAAAAATTCAAGTACCTACCTGTTGCCATTTTTGATATAGAGCAAAAAAGGCCAAAAAATCACGTTTGTTGTATGGGAGCCACCCTTAAATATTTATTTTATTTTTAGTATTTGTTGTTATAACGACAACAGATATACATAATCTGTTAAAATATCAAATCTCTAGCTATTACCGTTCTTGAGTTACAGCCTGGAGACAGCAAAAAAGGCCAAAAAATCACATTTGTTGTATGGGAGCCCACCTTAAATATTCATCTTATTTTATTTTTAGTATTTGTTATTATAGCGGCAACAGATATACATAATCTGTGAAAATATCAAATCTCTAGCTATCTGCTATTACCGTTCTTGAGTTACAGCCTGGAGACAGACAGACAGACAGACAGACAGACAGACAGACAGACAGACAGACAGACAGACAGACAGACAGACGGACAGACGGACAGACAACGAAGTCTTAGTAATAGGGTCCCGTTTTTACCCTTTGGGTACGGAACCCTAAAAATGAAAAAAAAATATTATATATAAAATAAAATTATTGACTTGAAAAAACATCAACTCCTTTGTAAGCTTTTTTTATCTCATTACAATATTATAAAACACTTTTGAGAAATATTCGAGGACCTCGAATTCTAATTAAAATGTTTATAAAATCCTAATTACTACCTAACGAAGATACATAATCTTAGCTTCTTTTGTGTGTGCGTCGCGCGATAAACAATGTTTATAAACCGCTATCCCTATTATTATAAATTATTATAATTTATAATAATAGGAATAGCGACAAGGTCAAAGATTAGCTGATTTTTTAAATACATATTTTTAGGCGGACTTGCGTGGACCTTTTTTTGCGTTGGGGGAATGCATTTACGCATCCTGGTCTGGGGAAGGGCCGAGGTATGTGGGACTCCCCGGGGCGGACGTACATCCGCACCCGGGACTACCCACTAAAACCCCAACGGTGTTCCTGCTCCTGAAGGTGGGACTACGGGAAACGCGTGATACACGACCGCAGCCCCACCACCTCTGCCTCTTTGGGCTCCACTCGTGGAAACACCACATTACACACCACTCCGCGACGATGCGCTGGAACACCTAGCGCATCGTGGCCTACCCGGGACTCTCACTTGGTGAGAGACAGATAATATGACATGATGTTTAACTCAGTTAACTTTAACTCAGATCTGCGCAAGTGGGCCTTAAAAAAATAATTTTAAGTAAACGATGAAAATAAGTATTCCCAAAATTTCAGCTTCATAACTTATGTATTTTTTTTGTTATGAGCCTTAAAAGTTGGATAGTCAAGACGATTTCTTTTGATAAAATTTGAAAAAGAAAAAAAAGGGAGCCCTAGAACAATTTTTTTTGTGATTACTAAAAGTAACAAGCTATAATTCTTTGTGAGTAGCTACATTTTGATAAGACAAACAACATTTTTATTTTCGAAAAATCTCGAAAGTGGTAGCTAACAGAGATAAAAAGGATTTCATACTTTGACTTGATGGTCCTAAAATATGGATTGTTTTATTTGTAGGACAAGGTTACTCTTAAATTATATAACTATTAACCTACCAATATACAAAAAATCAGCTGGTTAGGGTTCCGTTTCAGGGTACACTAGTCAACCAAGTTTTGTTGATTACAGAATCCTAATTACTATTAATTTTTGTATACCATTCGATAAGTTATGCAATTTATGACATTTTTTCTTATGATACTACTTTTATAGACGCAATATTTAACATAGCTATCGAACAAAATCTTCCCGCGATGCGTACAAATTAGCTAGGCGTGACGTTACAGTTAGCTGACATTTTGTATGGAGTGTTTTGGGGAGGTCTATTTTATGTGAGTTTTGAATTGTGATATCTTGGAGAGTTTTTAATTTTAAGCTATCAGAGTAATTTTTTTCACCGATATTTCTATTTTTGAGTGGTCCTTTACTTACCAACAAGAAAAAAATCGTCATGCCTAATAGCTATGTCCATTGTCCACATTATGCAATTTCATGATTCATCTTCAATTTTCGTCATCTTCTTTTTATTCAACTTTCGTTTGGCATAATATTCAATAATTCAATGCGTCAAAATCCACCCGCGTTGAATAAAAGTGTCATAGCGAGCGCTACGATTTCAACGCGCGTCACGAGCATGCCTCACGTTCGCTGTTGACTGCGCTATAACGCATGCCCTTGACGAACGGAAAAAGGCACAATGTGGACAAAGCCATTGTTATGTTTTGGGAACTCTGGTACTTACTTCGTTTAGACGAGTATAACATGGCTATGGCTATTATTTTGCAGACTGTTATTTTAGTAGTTAGTACTAGTTGAACACAACCTACAAAATCTATTACAGTAGTTTCTACAATCGTCTACTGATGGTATCTATGGTGAATCATTCGATCGGGCCATTGTAAATTGATAATAATTAATCAAATTAGCATTCGATGGTAGCGGCGAATAACGTAAACATCTTATTAAGATAAGCACTTGAAAGATTGATTAGAAAATTGAGGCATATAACGAAAATATTAATTGGTACAATTTTTACGGCTAAAATCATACAATCTTAATTTTCTGATATCAAAACATAACTAGGTATGCCGTATGTGTGCCAAACATTGAGGCAACTTTATGAAGTTGAAAATCTAAGATAATTTCGGTTCGTTTTTTTTACAGATAATAAAATTAACCACGAACCCATGGTCGTAGCCATAAAAAGAAAATGTGTGAAGGACAGTGTCCTTATATAAAAATTTTAGACGTAAATATAAAATTATTAATCATAAAACTCTTACCTTGACCATGGTCGGTAGTGCGGCGAATATTTCAAGAATATAGTTTCGTTAGCGTCCACGACTGTCTTACGAGAGTCGACTTCCAACAATGGCGTGAAGATGAACGGATTTCGCGACGTGCTGTTATAAATGTTGTAATCGGGTTGCACCTCCTCCTTGATCTTATGCCGTTTCTGGTCTCCCTTGTTGTCCATTTTATCTATATTCGCGATAAAGTATTCAACGACGCCGGAATTGTAAACTATCATCGATATCCAAACCAGCATCCAGACCATGAAAGCGCGCTGAAAGAATCGGGTCCTAGCCCACATGTTCACCAGGCGTATTCGCTTCGGTACTCGGGCGTCTTGGCTGCCGGGACTGGGGTTTCTTTGAGCCACGACATCCGTCGGACTATTGTGAGCCAGCCCGTTCAATCTGGGGTGGGACTTAGACTTGGTCATCCTAGAAGGCGAGCTGCTGTAATCCTCCATATACCCTTTGTTATAGCGCCAATTCAGAACATTATTGCCATTGAAATATTCCTTCAAATACAGCTTGTTGTTTTGCTCGGGATAGAATTCCATGCGTCTGACGTCAATGCCGAGAATCGTGGCGAAAAACACCATTTGGATAAAGTAGTCCGAGATGAGGCTGACTATCATGAAAATAGAGAACTCCTGTATAAATGGGACGAATGTGAAAAAACTCACTGTAAGGATTGTAATTTCTGTGAGGAGATTTTTTGTAATAGACCATCCCTCTTTGCTCAATCCCTGAGCTAGTCGGATTTTAACATCGAGCCTGGAGTCTGTAGACGTCACGCTTTTTGTCAGAACGAGTATATTCTCAAGTCCGACTATAATCACCAAGTACGGAAAAATCTCTTTCCCTTGCAGACTTAGTGAGAATCCGAAGTAGAAACATATGCCCATAGACATGGAGAGGCTTGCAGCGATAGTCACAACCGAGCAGGCGGCTAGGCCAAATTTAGATTTGATGAACTCTATTTTTCGAACAGAGAAATATACGTAGAGGAATAGGCCTATGAACGTGATCACGAGAGGCACAAGTTCTCGGTAGTTGAACTGTCCTGGGTAATATATCAAAGATACCTCTCCAGGATTGGACTGAGGCGAGTCTTGATATAGCGGGTACATCTCTCTAAGCTTATCCGACAACGAGTTAATGAACCTGAAAATATTACATCGTCAAGTTAATTAAATAAATTAAACGTAAACACGGTATTTTTAATGTTAAGTAATAAAAACGTGTGACTATCATACAAGGTTTTTATTACTTCTTGTTTGTCTAAATCTGTGTTTTTATCCATTACAATGTTTGGATGATTAAAATATTATTGTTGTAAAATACATAATATTATATCGAACATAAGTATATTCCTATGCTTAAGTAGTGTGTCTAGAAGACAGATAACAGGATAAATAAAACTTTGTATTCCATTCGGGAACATCTCGATAACGAATGTGCAAGTAACAGATTAGATCGGTGGCGTAACTTGCTGGTAAACAATAAAGTTATTGTTGTTCTAAAAACACAACTAGGCCGCAGCCAAACATGGTTAAATTTATACGGCAGATACATAATATGTCCTCCATTTACAGAATACATTATTTGGGGCCCACATATTGTTTGTGTTTTATTTCGTCCAATCTAAACTGTATTTACTTACTAGCTTTAGCTAAGTTATACGTTTAGTTTCTAACAATAATATTAGACTTTGACGTTGGTCAATTTAACATCTTAGGGCCTCATTCAGCTTAAGGGTATTAAATTAATAAACCTTGGTCCAATGAACCGACACATTATTTTATTATTATTATTATTAACAGCCGTTCATGTCCCACTGCTGGGCAAAGGTCTCCCCTGCCTCCTTCCACGTGTCTCATTATTTTAAATAAGGTTTTTTTTACAAAAAAGCTTTGTTTACAATTTATTTGGATCACTACTTAAATATAACTACAGTATAAATAATTGACGTATGTATTATGTAATTTGTAAATAAGAATCCTACCTTTCGTCGGCATGCTGGTAGAACATCGTGATGGCATACTGCAGTACTCTGGGTCTCGACCGCAGCGGGTACCTCTTAATTCCGGTATCTTTCAGATGCAAACCGAACGCCATTTCTGCTATCGACACCTTGCCCATTTGTAAGTTCTGTGACAAACATTTTATAAGTTTATTTATAGCCTGTCAAAAAAGAGTAGACGCTGAACACAAATTTGAAATCACATAAAAAGTTTCACCTTATTAAGTCGACATAAAAATGTGTCAAGGTGATAATATTTAAAGTGTATAAGCGTTCTCTGTGGAAATACAAGGAGAAAAAATCGGCCAAGTACGAGTTGAACTCGCACACGAAGGGTTCCGTACCATTATAGAAAAATTGTGATTTTTGTATGAAATTATTAATTATTAATTTT